>JAOEHT020044432.1:0-14107 GCA_025448195.2 Parazoanthus atlanticus | reverse complement strand
CGTGCATAACTAGTACGTTCCAGACCGATTTACTGTTACCGAGCGTTACAGTCTCGTGAGTTGCTCAGCGTTCATTGTTATCCTAGCGCCTGTGATTTTTACAAGTTATTATATATGTAATGTCACATGATGCATGACGCATTCAAATGTTAGATGATGAGAATGTTGTGTCACCCACTACAAGACTGCCCTGCTAAGGTTAGCTCGGCGTTTTGGTCGGTCGAGAAGGAAAAAACGAGCGGCGAAGCCGCGAGAAGATCGAGCGCGAGTCAGCGAAGCGACTCCATAAACCCCATTCCCCTCGCGGCTCGCATCGCGCAATCTCACTCTTTTTCTCGTTCCTCGACTGACCAGAACGCCGAGCTACGCAGGCAACTTTAATTTTAAAGGAAAACCAGCCGGAAATTATAATACAATGTTAAAACATGAAATACTGGCTCAGTTAGCATCCTCAAGGAAAAAAGTTCAATCTGTTATTTTCGCTTGGTCTACATGTATTTCTAAACAAGTACAGTATGTAAAAGCTGTCAGATTTGGATCCTCAGATGTTTGATAGCCGATTGCGTGATCTAATTGTTTATAGTTTGTTGTTTCTATATACAGGAGATCTGGTATACTCGTTCTGTATTTCTTTCAAAAATGTACTTTTAGTATATTTGTATAATGTGAAATGTACTCAGACTTGTAAATTATAAAAACAGAGAGTAAATTTAACTTTTTGAAATGGCAAAGATAACGGTTAAAATCAGCCTGACCGATGAAAATCAATCTTTCGTTATGCTTCTCCGGATATGGAACAGTAGTTACAGAAGCCTGTACACCCATTTTTATATACGAAAGTCTATTTCTTTGGGCTGAGTCTGAACATTCCTAACTTTTTCGGTATCTCAGCCTAAAATGTTCTTAACGTTTATGGGGGGTGGGGGGTCCTACCCCTCCCCAAGGTTTTTCCCACCTAAAATCTGTAGCTTGCAGCAGTTAAAATGAAACTTGCAGTACCTGTAGTCCAAATAAATTCACATCTTCTCAAGTTAATTGGATGACGTCATCATTTATAATTTGTGCAAAATTAATTATGCAAATCAAAGTTTGAATCAAAAATGGGAATTTTTTCACAAAATTTGTTCTATTTTCAATTATTTCATTTTCTTTTTGAATATTTTCCTATTTGAGCCTATAAATACATGTTTTCTATTAATTTCAAGGAAATTTGCTGCAAATTTGCTAAAAATAAAATTTTCGAAAAATCCAAGATGGCGGCCATGTTGTTCAGTGACTGTTGCCATAGCAACAGTTCTTAATTAAGACTTAATTGTTGTCATGCAAAGTAATTAGCAAGGCCAAAACTGCTGGCATGCCAAATGGCCAGCTTTCATCTGTAACCATTTTGAAAAAAATCATGGGGAAACGTTGGTGTTTCTCCAAAAGTCCTAAATGTTTTTAAAAGGGTTAATGATCAAATAACTGTAGTTGGTTAGCATAATGTAGAATACGCTACAAAATATTGTACCCATGTCAACCACTATGACCTAAAAACTACCTTAACATTTAAAAATACCATGATTTTCAAAATTGCTTGAAAACATTTTTTCAAGCAATTTAAAAATAAGTAAAAAGCAGGAAAAGTAATTTGTTCAAAACCAGACATTTCTGACAAATTGGAACTCTAGTATTTTTACAGTGTCAGAATGCAAAATAATCCAAAATAGTTTTCAATGTTTATAAACATAAAATTTGTGTTGAATTTAGCAAAATCTTGTGAAATTTCCCAACATCATGTGAAACAACACTTGAAGAGGCACCACTTAAAAAGGTTTGAGTGTGTTTGAGCCAGTATTTTTTGGTAATTATTTGTAAATTTACAACAATAAACCTTAATTTTGATAATTATACTAATTGTTTCCTTCTATTTTGTACCAAACAGGAAAACCAGAAACTGAGAGAAGAAAACACCAATTTACTGCAGGAGAACACAAGAATAAAGCAGGATTCCTTATTCAACAGGTCACCACAAAAGTAAGCCAAGTTTTGTTTAAGATTAGAAACTACCAGATATTAAGTATTCTTGATAACAAAGTGCCTGATACCAATCCCTAGAAGAAGTTTTTATTGCTTGAGACTATAACTGTTAATCCAGAAATATTCACACTGCTCCATAGTAGAAATTTTGAATTTAGTTTCAGTACCAGGCCCCCTTTGTTCACTAACATGGTATGTATTAGACAAGAGTGGGGCCTGGTACTGTGACTGTAACACATCACATTTCAAGATGGTGGTGCCAGGAAACCCAAGAGTGAAAATAATTGAATCCTACTGCTTTGTTTGCAGGTTCGGACGATACACAGTTGCTGCTCTTGAGACCAAGGTAAGCCAGTATGAGAGAGAGATACAGCAACTTAAGAAAGCTCTTGTTCGCAGTGACCATTACATTGAGGAACTTACAAGAAGTGAGTACAACACACCGAAGATTTCGGCATCACAGAATAACCGAACAAACATTTTAGCAAGTGTAACGGGTACATGCACCTCAACCACGCCCGCCCTAGCAGCTGGTGTTGATATATCGTCATCATCTTTGAGCATGGAAGTGCCAAGTATGTCAGGACTTGGGAGTCCTGTGGAGGTAGGGAGCTCCCAGAAAATTGTGAAAGATGAAGTGCCAGTATTGTATTGTAAGAATGATGTGGTTACCATGGAAACAGATGAGGCAGTTTCCTGTATAAAATCCCTAGCTGGAGGGAGGCTGAATCAGCCACTGCCCTCATCTGTTTGTTCTTCAAGCTCAGTGACAGTGGCATCACAGAACCAGAATTCATTTGTGAGGAGGGAAAGTGAAGCATTTTCACACAATGCACCGGCTTCAATGGTTCCCTGTTTTGAAATTCCAACCATGCTCAACTCACCGTCATTTCTCCAAGAGAAAAAAGAATCCTGGCTTAGAAGTTCACCTTTCGGCCGGAGCGAGACGGCATCAGAAGGGGCTTTGGCCCAAGGAGACCTTTATCCAAGGATATCCTTACAAGATCCTGCCAGCGCCCCTCTCACAGAGCCCACAACCAGTAAAGGCTCAAGCGAAGAGGATGAGTTGAAAATGTTCCCAGCAAGCAAGCAGTTAAGACTTCTGAGCGAGAGAATCAAACGCCAACGAGGCGAATCTGTTTTTCCAGCTAAAGCCATAAAAGCTACTGACCATGTCGAACTATCACCTGCGAGTTCTGATGGCACATGTGTGATTAGGACGCTAGATTTTGACTCTGAAGCTGGATCAGTAAATAACTCGGAGTCACCTAGACAAGGCAGCTTGTTGGAGGACCATCTCCATTCTACAAGGGATACATCCACCCCATCAGACTCATTCTCGTTCGTTAAGATCAAAATCGAAGTTCCCGACAGAGGAGACATTGCAGAAAACCCAGGACCACTAAAGAAGGTGAAAACTGAACGAAGTGAGAGTAACATGGAAACATGAGTCAATGTGTGACATGTATTTCTTTGAGAAATCTCTGCTGGAGAGGTTTTTCAGTTTTGATTGGAGATCTGTACTACTGTGGTAGAAAAATCGTCAATTCCCACACCTATGGGAAAAGCACTTTAACTTTACACCTAGTGTTACAGTTTAATACAACTAACTCACTCATTGTTATTCTAAGAAATGTATAAAACATTTTGATGTTTTATGTTTTCTCCAGTTGTGTCAAGCTAATCTAGGCAGCACCTTGCTAATAAGACACTTCTGTGATCCGAGTGAACTATATAAATTAGGGACTGGTCTTTGGCTGAAGAGAAATTGGTTGGGTAGCAAAAATATTGACCAGTTTTACATGTAGGTGGGTTTTTACACACTTATTTCTACTGAGAAAATCCTCAAAACCAAGTTGGGCCAGTGAATATTGAGAAGGAAAAATATTTTCTCTTCAGCCCTGACCCTGGCCATAAATAATGACCGGTCCCTTAGAGAACGGAAATTAACAACAGAATTTGCAGTTACAGCTTCGTTTGATAGCCTGTTCCAGCTTGGAATTGATCTGATAAAGGAAGAGTGTTTTAGTGCATTAACGTTTGCAATAATGTGTCGAAAGTTATACAGGTGATGAAGACTCTTTGTCATACATGGTCATTTCTTCCGTTGTCTTCCATAATATAGTAACCTGACTCATACACAGGACACCTTTCTCCCATCATTTTAGGACAGTGAGTCGTGTAAAAACGACGCACAGATTATCTTTTCAGTTTTGTTTTTGTAGCTTTAAGACCACAGCAAAGCTGTCAAGAATGTACCGCCATATTTGAACGGCATGAGTCTGAAGTAAAAACGCCGTTGAAGTGTTGCTGCCGGTCACCGTATAAAGTAAAGTGGATGAATTTTAAAGTAGAAAACAAATGAAGTGGTTCTACCAAGGTCCACCGCGCCCAAAATTGATGAATTTAATGTTGATTTGACACAGTCTCTACACCTAACCGTTACCCTAGCCCTAACCCTTAATAAACGTAATCTTAATACCATCAAACCCTAATTCACTACTGACCCAGACTCGAAAATCGACTTCGTGATGACCTCACATTGCGGACTGCAGGCCGCGGTTTCCTTTTTTGTTATAATTAGATGGTGGGGTATTTTAGAATATAGGAAATGGGCAACTGAACGAATCTGCTGTCAGCAGAAGAAAAATTGGTCAATTTCTCCTTGCACTAAAATTCCCAGGATGATAATCCGTGAGAGACAATTTTACTGCATTCAAAAGAGGATTTGGTTATGAACTGATTCAATTTTTTAATATGTGACACGGCTTGAAAGCTATTAACTTTTTTATGTCCTTTGAAGTTTTGAAATAGATACTCTGAGACAACACTCTCAGTACGGCTGGGGCGTCCTTCCCGTTAACTTTTCTTGCCTCAGAACTAACACTTAGAATTGATTCACTCACAAAGCTTATACCCAAACTATTCCACACTCCTAAGACTTTACTAGACCTGCTAACTGTCACGATTTTGTCGCCGTGAGTCGTAGGATTGTTTTCCGTTTTCTCGCGTTCTCAACGATAAGTTCTGGATACTGATTGCAAAGCGAGTGACATAATTCTAAATGGTTGTACCGTTGAACCTTTAAATTGAGTAACAACCGAATATTGAGCTTTGTCTCTGTTCAAGGGGTTGGCAAAACAAGAAGTTTTTTAAATCTCGCGATTTTTTGAGACAGTAAACAATGGCGTAGCCAAGGCCACTTTTAAATGTAGGCAGGATCATCATCAGCAGCTTTTGGACGGAACACGTCGGAAATCTTTCATTTTGCTGCATTTTGGCATCATTAGCCTAGTGCCACTCAGGTCTTCCCGAGTAAAGTTCTCATTGAAAAGCCGGTGCCTACGCTCATCCAGTGGAGAGGGAAAAAAAATTTTGCCAGCAATTTTGTGTAGGCAAATGCTTTTTTGCATAGAGGTAGCTACACCACTGGTGAAGAGTGGAGCTGCCTATTTTCGGTACATACTTGGAGGTTAATTGATGCAAAAACTGCCTTATATGGTAACTTGGGGGAGTGGGTGGATAGTTTACTTTTCAGTCAGACTGCAGTTGAAAATGTTAGTTTGGCCAAACTTCGTATCCTTCCATTTTTATAGTTCTGGTTTATTCAAGACTTCTACCAAATTGTTTTCGAGTTGGAACATCTCTTTGCGTTTATATGAGGAAAACAATACGCATTTTACACAAGACCCAAACATGTCTCATTTCACGAGTGCAGCTCGCGTAAGACACGGACTATTCGTATAAGTGTTCGTGCCCAACAAGAAGACAATTTATTTCCACCCTAGGTTTGTTGAGTTCTGTTCATTGCAAGTATCAAAAAAGTGCCTCCACTTCGCTTGCACTGTTTTTGCTTTTTTCTTTCATATTTTCCCTTACTGTTACTGAGTACAAAGAAAGATCCAGATAAAACATTTCTGTCATTGCCAGTTAAAGTTCTTCATTCCGATGTCAGTGGTCCCAGAATGGGGACCTGAAAAACAAAGACAAAACTTACACATCTGCTGTGGGGTTTGACGTCTTGAAACAATTTGCTACGCAAATCTTTTTCTTCTTTTACCTTTCTTCGCAAACCGTCGAAACTTAATTAGGGTCGAATATTTGCTTGAAGTGAACAGGCTTATTTCAATTCATATGTTGTATATAACAATTGCAAAATATTGGTAAAGAAAAGCTTGGAAGAACACAGAGGACAAGAGTCCTGGAAAGTGTAGTTTATACCTTGGAGAAGTTTTCTTCAAAACTATTGAAAATTTGCAAGCTGTTAACATTAAGTTCGTATAGTTGAAAATACTTATCCCGTCTCCACAGCAAAGGTAGCTTTTTCACATTTTTATTGTGTAAAAAAATGAAAGCATCTTGAAAGCAAAAAGCCTTTTTGACACTTTCGACTTTTGTGACTGAGCTGTCGTGTTCTTGAGCAACGCCATGGTAATTTCTTGTTAGCGTCCGAGCTGCATGTCTTTTTCTGTTTCTTGTTGCTGTTTTTGAAACGATGAAATAAAGTGAGTTGCATTTGGAATATAAGAGCCAATATGCATATTTTGCCGGATTGTAACTTTCCCAATTCATTAAAAACAGAGAGTTGGTTTTTAGTTTGATTGCGTGTTTGTTTTGGCGTTTATGATAATTATTCCTCCTATTCATTTCAAGATGCTTTGCATTGCCAATTCGATTTATTTGACATAATTTAAGGTAGCCAAGCTACACAAACGGTAGACTGGAATTGTTTCCCATACGAAACCCACAGACGGTGGATAAATGCAAACTATTTTGCATTAATCAAAGATAATCCCGTTCTTGTTTTGTTACGCAGGGGAAACATTTCCGACAATGTCAAGTGTTGGGTTGAAGTGCTTATATGTGGAAGTTTCTAAGTTATTGAATGTCGTTTCAAGTTTGCAAGAGTAGAGCAAAGCTAATATATAACGTGTTACTTTTTGACACTTGAATATTAAAATTGATAAACTATGCTGTACATGGTATTATGTAAATTATTTTGTGTTGTTACGAACTGGAGTGTCGTACAATAAATAATATTGATTGTCGATTATTCCGTTTCTGGCTCACTTGTCATCAGAATCCTGACAGCTGTCGTCGCTACATCACAAACCAAAAATAGATTGTTCCTTTTTTTCAGTTAGTGTGCCTTTGTTCAAAATTGCTTGGGAAAAATCCGTGTTTAAGCAATTAAATTGCGCCTATCACATACATGTACCGGGTATTGGTTGAATAACATTTTCCAATACCAATCTGCCCTCTACACACCATTTTCCCGTTGTTCGTTAAACACACACACACACACACACATTCTAAGGCAAAAATATAACAAAGAAGACAGCATATGTGATTTATGTCTTGGAAAATAACCTTAAACGTTTTATACCCAAAAGATTTTTCAAAAGGAAAGGCTTCAGCTGTTCATGGCGCAAGCATTATGCCTTGCGGGTTGGGTCGCTATTTTGTTTGAGTTGACAAGTCTTTGGAGTAGCGCTGGAGTTGCGGTCGTTTGATAATCTGCTTAATTATCCGTCTCTACACCATAGTTTTAGCTTGCATCTGTCCCGGCCCAAACAAGTTTTCTTTACAAAAGTTGACCCATTTACTCAGCGAAAAGGACCTGGACTGTTTGCATTATTTCCAAACATTTGGTTTGTTTCTACCGAATACTTTTGTAAACAAATCACTTTCGTTGCTCGACAGTTTTTTGTATTCGTAAACTGTAGCGTCGAAGCTGAAACAAAAAAGTCTACAGCTGAAAACAAACAACAAATGTTGATGGTTTTCTTTCTATTTGCAGTCGTAAGCTACCTTGTTCGTTGCAATAATTTCAGCATCCAAAACAGCCGCGAAGTGAGATGCCATTTGTATCGTGCATGAATGGCCGGAGGCGATTTGCACTGGATAACCCGAGTTTGAATAGCCAATTACAGCGCGCAAAAGACTATTCGCTGGTTTGGTATATACTAACACAGGATATTCCTATGTCCTCGTGCTACAGCGAGGTTCGCCATAAATTGCAACACAAGCTATTCCATCCTTTTTATGCCAAATGTAGATTCGAACATGGTACGAAAGTCTCCGAAAATCAAAGCACAAGGATTTTTTCAAGTTTAGCTGGGTGTGGCAGGGCCCGCGGAGCGGCTGGAGAAGTGGGGGGGGGGATGCTGAAGCGAGCGCCGAAGGCGCGAGCGATTTCTAGGGGTGTCCGGGGGCATGCTCCCCATCGCTAGAAATGTACTAAAATTTTAAAGCATGATATATCCGAGCAAAAAAGCCCCTCCTCTCCGCGGGCCCTGTGTGGTGATCGACTAACTTAAATTAAAGTGTGTAGAAATGGCTACACCTTGTAGATAACTAATTTGGTCTATAAATCCAAAAGATTTGGCATAACCAAGATAAAAATTTATTAACTACTGTACTTATTAACTGATAGCGAGATCTGTACGGAAATATCAAACTGAGGCCTTGCTGTATTGACCGAGCGATAGTGTGGTCAATGCGTCAAAGCCGAAGTTTGATATTTCCCGTAAAGACCGAACGTTCGACTTAATATATGGCACTTTTTCTATAAACGACAATAACACCGTGCAAGCGGAAATTAATTACTTCGCACATCCATTAATCAGAACGCGCGAATTAAGTATCTTTGTCATCTAATAAATGCTTGTAATGCTGGATACTGAGGACACTCGAGCTATCTCGGAGTACTTCCGGGTCACTCGAGTTACCTAAATGAGCGTGTGTAAATGGTACGAGTAATAAGGGAGTACTCTCGGGAGTGACCCAGTTAGGTCACTCGCAAGAGGTAATTTTGGAGTATTCCGAAGTCACTCGATGTGCAGTGTAAACAGAGACTTACCTCGGAGTACTCCTGTCGTTATGGTAACTGACGAGTTCGTATCTTCTTTCAATCATTCGAAGTTCTTTGGTTTTAAAATAAGAAATGCTCTAAACAATAAAATCATTCTGGCTAAATTCTAGAAATGGTGTGGACGTGTGCCCAGTGTTTTCCCGCCAATTTCAAAGCAGTTGCAAAAAGAGCGGGAAATTTCAGACATACGCCGTTTTGGTCGGCCATCTTGTTGCAAACGAAAACCCTTCCGTTGCGATGGCAACGATTTGTAACGAGTTACCTCGGGTAGCTCGAGTTACGCCAGTTTATTAAACGCAACCTGAGGCACATCGACTGTTCTCGGTGACTCGAAAACTACTCGTATAAACGCGTTTCCGGGACTTCCCCGGAACGTACTGGGCATTCTACAACCTTTGTGCGTGAACAAAAATACACTTAGAATGCGGAAAAGATTGAAGCCTGATGGAAATGTGGCTAGGCGAACGCCTTGATGGCCTAACAGACTCATAATTATTAGTTCAATAGATTACTAAGTGAGATTTTTCAAGGAAATCGGACAGACCTATTTTAGTTATCTGGTGGGGAGGACAGGTTCTGGAACTTAGTGTGGATATTTTGCCCAATTTTCGCCATTTTTAACGTTTTCCAGATTTTTCAACCATTTTCTTTGATCGCCGTCTGCTCAAACGGAGCGAAACTGTGGAGGATAATAAATCGGATTTATTAAGAGGATTAGTTCGTGTTTAGGATTTTGCATTTCGTTCATAATACTATGTAAAATATAACGAATAAAAAACTTGACTCTCAATTAACACTGCTAAGTTTCCAGAACGCGACAGTGAGATAAATTTCCAAAAGGTAAAAGAATTAACAAAGTTTATTTTGTTTTTGTTGAAGAATCTGTCACTCAAAACATTTCGAGACTCTGAAGCTAAATTTTAGTTATCGTTCAGGAATTGGACGACCTCGTAAAGAAAAGTTGCTCAGTGAAAATATAGAAAGGAAAGAATTACAAGGCTTGAATCCAAAGTGCAAAAGAGAAAAACCGGCAGGAATATTCCAGCTCTTAAGAAAACAGGAAAAGGGAAGTTGAATGATGAAAACGAAATTTAAAGAATCACAGACCTGAAACTAAATATCAAAATAGAGGGAATCCCATTTTTCTTTATAGGTTGAAAAGCGTAAAAGAAAGTCAGAATCTTACACCTCCCTCAAGAAAACCTGAAGAAAACAGGAGTAAAAACTGTGGAATTGTTATGTCAAGAAACAAGTCTGAACAGTTTGCATTGACTGAATTATTCAGTCATACGGTTTCGCTTTTTAATAGCCTAAATTCGAACACCCGGGACACGTGTTGACAGCCACAAGACGCTTTGTTATGTTAAGTTATACAGACAGCGATATACAGTGACTAGAGACATATAATTTGAGTACATTTGTACTTGTACTATTTCGTATAATATGCGAGACTCTCAGGCGAGACTAGCAGATTCTTTGCTTGAAAAGCAGGAAACAGAGGACTTGTTCATGGGCTCAAAATATTTCCAAAATATGCGTTGCATTTTTTAAATTCATATGGTTAAGAAGAGAATGGGCTTTAAATCGTATAATCGAGGTAAATTCCGACCATGTTGCGTGTTTCGCTTTGTTCAGTCTCGGTTCGTTCAAATATTTTTTAACAAGATTCTAAATTAAATTTGACTCGCTAATTTACGGGTGTTTTTCAATTAACAGCCCTTTGAGCGTTTATCTTGTCAAGAACTCTCGCTAAAAAATCTAGAGAAAGCTTTTAATTGTCGAGGTTGCTTAGCACGGAGTGCCATTATAAAAGTCAGTTAAAGTCTTAGTTATTGGTTCAGAGAAATATACATTGCAGAGTGAGTTTTCACCTCCCATTGAGTAAAACTGTGTTCTTGATCAGGCCGACCGCTTACAAATTGCTGAATTGTTGGTCATTACTATTTGATAAGTTGCAAGACAGTGTGGCTAAAAATTCGGAAACAATAATACGGCCTTTGCAAGTCCGCGACTCGACGATCTTAGATACACATCTTCAACATTGTTCACTTGGTGATAGTCGTACCAACAAAGTATTCTCGATTTGGGATTTTTTGCGCTATTTTGTCCCCCAATTTTCTAATTTATTCAAGGATTGTGTAAGCGCAGGTGTCGTAAATGATTTATTATTAGTAAATCATTCTAAACAACCTTCGCTAGGCACAATTACTCACCCCGCTGAGGGAAAAAGATCAAAGATGACGGAAAATGGACCAAAACTAGGACTAGCTCAAAACAAAGCTGCCCTTTTGCGGTTTGAAAATCCAAAGGAGTTCAAAATACACATTTGTTGTACATTTGCTGACCAAAATCTCTCACACGAGGTTTGGGCGGTGATCGAGCCAAATCATACAAAATTTATACCTAGGTATTTGTCTGACAAAAACTAGACAGTGTGCGTTAATTTTTTATACTACCACTGCTGCACAAAAAGCCATTACTCACAAATTTTTAATCATGTTGAGCTCGGGTCGTTTCGCAGTAACCACTCTGTACATGGAACAGAAAGGGATCTGAAAATGGTGCGTATTTGGCGCTTAGTAGTCTTTCAAATTCAGCTGGATTGCTTGGTAATAATCTAGCTACAATATCTGGCAAGTGTAGCAAATACATGGGATTTCTTGAAGTGCATTATGTTACTCGGAGAGCCACAAATCAGTATGAGACTCGCTGAGGGATGCGAGTTGTGTTGTGCTATCATTGTGAAATCGACTGGGATTTGCAACTGATCTCGTGTGATCACTTCACCTCGGATCATAGTTTCTTAAGGTTAGTGCCGAGGTTGTGTTTTTGCATTAAAATATCACCTAACGTAGTAGTCACTTGGGGCCTATTCAAGGAAAACATTTTGAGACTTGTGCCTGATAGTTCAACCACTGTTTTCGACTCCGCCCTCGGAAAAGCCCACAAGCAGTGAACTCTACTAACTTTAACTTTTTCACGCAAGCTTTTTGCTGCAAAATTTGTAAGTTTTAGCTTACAGTTCAAATTTTTGAACTTTCGAAATAAGTTTTCTGGCTCTTTTAGCCAAAATCTCGAAACAAGACAAACGTGAATTGCTAATGAAACCGAATGCTTTTCTGTTGGTGAATGTGAACAAATTGACCGCTTTTCTGTGTTCTGCTTTGGTATTTAAACACCACACAAGAGCACCATTTTCTAAAAATAGTGTTAGAACGCTTGGAAATGAATTTGACAAAAAGGAACAGCCACAAAGGAGACAAAATGAAGCGCTTCACAAAGCTCTTTAACATGCAAAAAAAAAAGGTTTTGAAGCTTATCAAAAATTTAAAGCCTTCGATGGGATGGCGCCGCGGAAAGAATTTAGCGCGGTTATTGTAGTTGACCAGTAGCAATTCAATCAATATTGACCTTGGGGGAGTTGTTTTGGCACACGCACCAAAAGTGAAAAAAAGATATGTATTATAAAGAGTTAAATTTTGAAAAGTTAATTCCATATATATCGTGACCAAATCAAAAGGAAGCAAAGAAACTTTGCAGCTTGGCAATGTTTTTTTTAGCTCTAACACGTTCAAACGATGTTAGAAATTAATTATGTATTAAGTAGAGCTAGTTTGATGGATGGGCTGTTAATGTCAAAGTAGAATAGCTTGTTTTGTTTTGTTTAAATTAATTTGTGAAATCATAGCCACTATGCAAACATCGCTTGCCGTTAAGTCTCTGACGTTGTCTTTAACAAAGAAATAGATGACAGTCATTTGATCATTTTTGGATATTTTTACTAGCTTAAAGATTTAATAACAATAACAATAAATATAAAAATAATAATAACACACTGCTATAATAATAATAGTAGTAATAATGATGATGATAATAATAATAATGATGTTGATGATGATGATGATGAAAAAGTAATAAAAAGATTTTTCAGGCAATTTACCAGGTCAGTGACAAGGAAAAACGTAGTAACTATAACTGATAAACTAAAGAAATTTACCAGAGGCTTTTCAAACTTAAAAAAACAAAAAAACTTTTCAAACAAAAAAACCTACTGATGATGCTGATACATTTTTAGGTGTTGTATGGTGAATCGCGGCAGACAGAGTAGACCAATTTCTGTTCGTCGTATTTCTCTTTTTAGAATCTTTTAATTTCCAAAATTCTCAGTCTTGTTTTAGTTCCATCTGTTCATCACTGATTTAACTTTTTTATCGTTATCGGGAGATGAAGTAGAGTAAAGTATTTTCATTCTTTTTTGCGTTCGTTCCATGTTTTGTACTGAAATGTTATGACATGATGTTGATACTACGCGCGCTCATTCATTGCCAAATTTCTGACCGAGAAGCTCAAATATTTATAAAAGAAATAGAAAACGATTACCCGTGCCTGCTTTGGTAATTGAAAGCGCTTGCAGAGAAGATGAAAGAACACTTTTTGTCGTGATTCTACTACACACCGGCTGTGTGTTCTTTCATCATCCCACGTGTTTTCAGTATAACACGATGGAAACACGAAACGCGTTTATAGAATAAATGGAATTACCTCTGCGTTTCTCTGCCTAAAGTTTACGTTATTTCACGTGTGAATACTGCAATTAAACAAAACAAGTATTTAGTTATTAACTCATGTGACTTAAAAAATCAAAGAACGATATATTCTGTTCTTTGCATCGTTTACTACATAACAGTCAATAGCCTTACTCACTATGTCGACGTAAGCACAACAATGCGGTAGTTTCTACCTAAATGGACAAACTACCCTCTGACGGCAAACGGCAGACCTCAAACTGTGGTTTACGATTAGTGATAATGACATGAAACTTGGACCTAAATGTTCCTATTGTGCACGGTTGGTGGCGGGCAACGATAAACCGCTGTTATCCACAACGCTGGCATTGAATAAAACCTGTGCGCCCTCGGAAAGCTTTGGGAACGAGAATGCTGTAAAGCCAACTCGCTTTGATTAGGCGTGTACACGGACGGGGGACTGGTGACGTCACAGGAAGGACTAGCTGAGCGCGACGAGTCTGAAGCCAATTTTTGTTTCTCGTTAAGTGATGATACACCGTAAAGAGAAAGGAGAAATGATTTGTTCAAACGATCAGATGTCTTAACTAACATTGAAAAAGAACTCGTATGGCCGTTTATGCTGCTGCTGCTGCTACTACTACTACTACTACTACTACTACTACTACTACTACTACTGCTGCTGCTG
>JAOEHT020044322.1:0-14107 GCA_025448195.2 Parazoanthus atlanticus | reverse complement strand
TGTTGTATTTTTGAGCACTTGGCCTCGACTCGATGCTTTTGTTTGTCGGCAGTGGAGCGTAATTCGGAAATGGTCTAATTGTAAAGAGCAACGATTTTAATGTTGACCATATTGCAATTGCCTGATAAATCCGAAGGCCGATAGCACCTTTTTTGATAATATTGAATCCTCTTTGAATTGATGGAGAAAAATATTGATATGATAGCAAGAAATTTCAAGAGAAATAAGGATGTAATCAGTGCAAATTTGCAAACTTACAGAGCCAGACACGTGGTTTAGTTTTGACCTGGTACATCAAGTAACTCCCTGCTCGCTCTTGCGTGTAAACCAATGTTTAGCAAACAGAACTTAAAAATCTCAATTTTGTGGTTGTATAGAGAACATGTACAGCAGAACATAAATCATTTTAATCTTCGTGGGACTTCAAAAAGTTCACGTTTACACACCTTCAAGGCAAACAAAGAAACGAATGAATAGTACCGAAACAAGAAAAGGGAAAATACGAAGTTACTCACACTCTTCAAGACAAAAAATAACCGCCTTCTTAAATACACTTCAGACGTATTCGCTTTTATCTGTTGTGAACACTGGGAAACTAGAGGCTGATTCCCTTCGTCTCCATAGGACATCTGCGGTATTGTAATCGCATTTTCTGACCTGTATACAGCTTGGTGATTCATCCTCAGCTGGCTGAATAATATTATTTAACTTTTCTTTTCTTTTCTTTTCTTTATCCAAGAGCAAATTCTTCAAATTTTAGGTAAAAAGTCTAGCCGTTTAGCGAGGCTTTTTCTTCAGATTCACGTATGTATGTTCAGATTTCTTTAATCAGGCGACACCAAACGTCATACTTTTAGGTATACAGACCTTTTTAAAAAATATATATATGAAGGAACACTTGAGTTTCTTGTCTTCATCAGTCGCAAACTGGAATTTCAGTTGGAATAAATAAATAATTCTAGTAGAACCCAGCTCAGATATTCGATTTTCTCTAGTGAATATATACAAATCAAACTGAAGTTTATTAACAACTGAATCAAACATATCTTATAATTACATACTATAATTCATAAGATAATTTTCTACTTAATTTTTAGCAAAAATCTGCATCTAAATTTTTCTGTTGGGCCGCACGAACAAATAAATTTAGGAGACAAAAAATTGAGACTATATAAAACACTGAAATTGTACTCTTTAGGTAAACATTTTATTTTTTTTAAAAAAACATTAAATTAGAAAGAAGATAAAAAGAAACAAAAAAGATATCTCCTACTTCTATAGTGAAACAAAATTCTTGCTGCAGAGCTTAACAGCAATTTATTTTGTAATCATGTGAATGGCGAAGCGCTGATGAGAAAAATACTGGCGCCGCTAGTTGTGGCCGGGGTCAAATGCTTCTTGTTAGAAAAATTCACCATATTGCGATTGGTTTAACTTGCCACACAAAAGTTGTTCAAACAAAAAATTGTTTTGGAATAAATGCATTTCATAGTATATGAAAGACAAAATAAATTGTGTTATGATAGTTCCACACGTGCTACAACACTGAATACGCTTAAGGTCTTGGGACCGCCCGGACCACGATATCTAAAACGCGGTTATGAATACAGTTCACACTGGCATATCGGACTTTTCTCTAAATCACAGTTATTAGAATTCAATTCATATAAAAGACTCAAAGATAAATCAATAAATTTGCTAGTGTTACATGAAGTATATGAATATAAGCCAGCTGGGGCCGGTAAACTGTTTGATTTACCACATGTATTGCAAACTTACAGTAATGGAGTATATTTTAATCAATTTTCCGGTCAACTGATCTTCAGTTGACTTTATATTATTTTGGTTTTTTCAGAGAGCCTCCAAAATAAACGTTGTCTCAAAGTTCAGTTCTTAAGAATACTCGGTCGTCCGCCGGCTCTCTGATTTAAATCCGGGCTATAAAGCCGTGCTTTGTGAAAGAAAAGGTGAAGGCATTATCTCTTACCTTCCATCGACTAAGCGTTGTAGGACTTTTATCCTGTCCGCGTACTTGGCGATGACTTGTCTTGAAGAAGCTAAAAACTCTCCATCGAAGGAAATCTTGGGTTCCAGAATGAGAAATGAGAAACACATCACACTAACAATAAAACAAGTTGTGATGTAAAATCTCTGAATTCTCATCATCGTGACTGAGGAACAGGTGAACTGATCAAACAGCTTCGGATAGAGTTATTGCTGTCCAGTTTCGAGATATCAGAAAATCCAGTACATTTTGAAGACGACTCTAAAAGAAGAACATTCCATCTTTGGTACCGACGTCCGTTAACTTCACGAAACCCTGTAAGATATGAAATACTCGTCAGTTATTCAAGTTTTTTGCACCAGCAATTTTTGTAATTCATCTGGCATAAATAGATCACCAGTATTTGCGACAAGTACCTCGGCACCTCCTTATATGGCTTTCATTGGCTTATATGGAATTGTAAAAAGAACAGTCACCGGCCGGGTCGGGTGATGCAGTCGTGCGTTTGATCTGAGCCGCCAAGGCTCTGCTCCGCTCGATTTAACTGTTCCTCAAACTACCAACCAGTTTTTAATAGCAAACATAGTATCCATAACAATGTACACTTTCTTTTAATAAGAATGTCTGAACATGTCTTATATATGAGAACCAGAGATTTTAGCTGAGCTCTGTTCTTATTGTTATACTATATGAAGTATATAAAGAGAAGATGTGAAGCATAGTATACGTGTTGTTACTGGTCAGTTTTGTTATCAATATTGCCAGCAACTGATATTCATATTTAATAAAATTTGAGAAAACCGTTTTGTGTTTCATTGCTGATATGTATAACCAGGTACTGAACGGCCCTCTCGAGATATCAGAGCACCCGCCTGAACCTGTTCTTGAATTGTTCTTAAAGCTTTGGCAGTTTGGGCCACATTGTTCTGATAAAGTTATTCTTACAAAAAGAAGCGTGTGTTTTTTGGTGAGGCTCCACCTTCGCAATTTTTCTTGTAGGATATCAACAACAGAATAACGTTCTTGAAAGAGTTCTTTTCTGCATCTTTGGAGATGTTTTTGAAATTATAGACTTAGCCTCCCCCGCAGACTATTATTCTCCTTCGCTACGAGAACATCATGTTTGGAAATCCGCGAATAAACTCAAAGGATCTTGAAGGTATTTAAGTTTATATATCATTAGTTTATTGCTATTATAACTTGCAGACTCAACACCTTGACTATTAACGGAGAGTGACAGGTACTAAAACCCCGAATGTCGGAATGCCGGATTTCTATAAAACACGGAACGTACTCAGTCATTTCAAATATTTATTTGCAAACCCGAAAAAAATCGCCCGGCGTAATTGAACATTCGGTAATCAAACTCAATCGAACTTTGAACTTTGATGTTTACTTCCTTCTTTAGTTACATAACTAATACTGGAATCGAATTCGATTGAGTTCGGTAGTGGAACATAATGGAGATCACCAGAAACAGTTTATCATTCGAACACAAACGGAACTTTTGATTGGCGAACGGGATCAATCGCCTCAGTTGCCACGCTGCGTTTTCTAAAAGAAATGACCTTTCTATAGATGAGCTTAGATCAAACCAAATAACCGCGAGGGGTAAACATTTACAGCTTAATTGACCGCTCAGTAAACAGTAACACTACTGCGACCTGTTGTTAACTAACTTTGACCTATTATTGGCATTTTGTTCAATTATGACTATTATGGTGTGTTTAACCTCGTTTTGTTACCCCCTCTGACTATGAGATAGCGAGCCCAGGGGCGAGTGGACCGATGTTTATCTATTCCTGAGTTTCTGAAATATAATGTTTTCATAATTTCCATGATTGCACTAATAATAATTTGAACTTTTCTTAGTTTCTTTTAATAAACTGAAATGTTTTACTACTCGTGCAGGTTCTTTGCACGGTTTATTTACGGTTTAACGAACGTAATTGAACACATGCAATCGAACTATTCATAACCGAGTTAGGTTCGATTACTGAACTCAGTCGAAGTCAATCGAACAATTGCAGTTCGGTAGATTGAGTTCGATCAAAAAGCGTCCGGTTTCGTGCGATTGGCTACGCCGGGACATCTCTTTATGTCAAAATGATCTTCTCTTGCTTTTTTCAGTGACCTGCATTACACATAATATACCTATAGCAGATATTGGAAAAAATTCTGAAAGTTAGAAGATTTGTTGCGAACGTCTTTAGTCAGCAGTCACAAACACATTTAGTATTGGTTTGGGATAGCTTTTGCGGTATCACGCTTATATGAATGCATAACGCCGCAGTGCCCGAGATTCAATTGAAATCTTGCAATCGCATTATATTCCTTCTTGAATGCTAAGACAACCACCAAAAGCAATCACATTGCAATTTGTTTTGTTTTTTATGTCCATAGCAAGGCAGAAGATTTTTTCTCGTCCTGTTTAAATTGCCATAGCAAAAGCCAAAGACTGAAAATATTTTTATAGTTCAAATTACAATCTGACTGGCCATTGCTACCAACCAATTAGATAACCGCACGTTTTAGACTTCATTAAAATTATAGTAAAAAGGTAGCTAGTTAAATTATTATGTCTGGTCACTTTCTTAACTAAATTAGATTTATATCTCTTTATACTTTCTTGCAACTAGTGTTCTAACGGTAGAGTTTGTATCTCACATTTTGCAACGGATGATTCATAATTTGCAACAAAAACACATCCGATAAATCATTCAATTATCGGTGGACAGTTAACTTTGAATGTTGTCAAGATCTATATCTCAAACACAGGTGTTTGCTCCAATTCAGCTGCATAATATTTGCATTTTATTTAACGTTCTAATTCAAAAATACGGTTTTTATGTTCAGTTGCCATGATATAGATAAACCGAATGCCATAGCAACTCTTAAGTTTATGCTTGAATGGATGTCAGACAATTTTCAATCGTCAGACATTCTTTCAACCAGAATCAGTACAAGTACTAGTATTAGCAACATGTTATGCAAGGGACAGGATATTGATTAAATCGAATTTATCAAAACAAATGTTAATTCAGTAACAGAGTGAGCGGGTATATTAAGATAACAACTCTGAATTAAAAATCGAGCTAACACGCAATCATAGACAATCATATTTGTCAAAGAAGTGAACGAAAGACTGGCTGACTGATGTTAATTAGTATGAAACGATTACCTTGTTACAAAATAACAATAAAGAACAGAAATAACTACTCACAAATTGACATAACAGAAACACAACAACAACAACAACAACAACAACAACAACAACAACAACATATGTTTTATCGGCAAAGGTGTGCTAACAAAATATTAGTATACTGAATGTCACTCCATTTCCAGGCCCGGATCTTCGCACGTTTTTTCAAGTTCTCTCATTATTCTTAGAAAACATAATTAAAAGCAAAACTGAATTGATCAAGTCAATTTCAAAAGTTAAGTTCACATCTCTATCTTTGAAATATGTTGTCAAAACTATTTGAATGCTAGCATGACGAACTCTGTCACATTTCCATCTGCATAAATACTCAAATGTTCACATCCATTTAGCAAATGAATATTTGACAAGAAGCTTAAGCAGAGTTTACAAAAGTCTTTAATGCTTGGCGTCTGAAGCAAATCATACCCCGCTTTTGTTATCAATATTTTGAACCTTCCGTTGTAAAAATGGCATAATTTGAAGACAAACGTGGTGATTTGCCAAATTAATATTCATTTTTTGGTGATGCACCTGTTTTCAGTCTAAAATTTGCATATGGCTTTAACTCCAAGCAATTTGTTTACGACGCAACGGTCTCCGTGAAGTTACTCAGAACATCTGAGGAAACCCTAAAAACAGAAAGAAATCTTTCTCAACTTGAAAATGTATGTTCTAGGCGCTAAAACGAAGAAACACGCTATTCTTAAGATATTTTGAAAGCATAGAATGACTCTTTTGGAAAAGTTTAGCCCACGAGATCGCTTTCATGATCCACCACCAGTGTTTAACAAACGTCTTTTTCGCGCTCAGGCGGGAATCGTTGTTACTAACGATACTCTCAGAATTCTGAGAAAACCACTTACTCGGCGGAGAAGCGAAGGTGAACTTCACGCTTTGAAACCAGTGGTTTCTGGTTTGAAAGCAGTCCACAAAGGTCTACAGATCATCAAAGAGGCACTTTGCTATTGTGTAAATTATGAACGAGTTGACGGCAATGTAGATATAAGGAAGAAGAAAGAAGAAGACATTTTATCTTGCTATTATATCCTCACGGGGTCGGTTGAAGGGAAATACACAGTTAATAATGACTTTGAAGGGAACAACAGCATTGGTTGTGACATTTCGTATACACACGTTGCTGGAGAATATCTTGGGTTAGTGTCTAGTGATGGGCCAAAATATGATCTACCACCACCAGACGAAATGCGAACCATGGAAGCCTGCGAGTTTTTGAGGATCGACCGTCGGAAATTTCACCAGACCGTAAAACGAGTTCAGAATCGCTATGTGAAAGAAATTGAACGTTACATAAACAACACGAGTGTTCTGAAGAAACTGCCGGATGAGGACAAAACTAAAATGGTGACTTTAATGGCTCGACAGGTAATACTCGTGGTTTGACTTTTTTCATTAAGCTAAGATTATTCACCTTGTATGTATTGAAAATATTCGATTTCTTCTTATAGACTTAAATTTTTAACTCTCTTGGTCTGTGTGGTGTGGTGTGGTGATTTGGCGGGCTTGTTAATATCACAATATGAAACTGCTTTTTAATCAGCCTTTTGTGAAACATCAATCGTAACTATTACTTAGATTTTAACATATCATCTAGACGTTACCGCATTTGTAAAAGAAATATTTTGAAAAAGTGTTTGCAGTAAAAAGCGAATAGATACCAAAAAACCGCACTAAGGATGTCAATCGACATCCCGCATTTCAGGTACACATAAATGTTTATTTCACAGGCTAACTGGCAACGCACATATTTTATCGTATCGTTTGCAGCATATCACCACTCTGGTAAATCCCACTGCAAAGTCTACTGGAAGAATATTGATTTTAAATTTAGTAAAGTATCTAACAGACAGGGTAGATAAACAGAAAGGATTTGAAACAGGCAGATACACAACGTCTTAACGTGAACAACTTGAGGTGTCCAGGCAACGTGGCTAGCTGACTGATTATAAAGTAAACTGAATATTTTATTATGCTCTTGCTGTGACAGAAGTTTTGAGAATAAGATATTGTAAAAACCTTTGACAGGATGTTCTCTAAAAATAAAAATCGTTAACTTGTTCCAAAAACCAAACACTTTCGACATTTGTCATCTTCAGTAGCCGATGTCGAAAACGTTTGGTTTTTAAAACAGCGTCATAACATTTTACATATATCGTTTATCATATTAAGCAAAAACCTTGATTCTTATTGTTACGTCCTGCAGTTCAATATTTTAACTCAAATCATTTAGTTTTACAAAAATCGCACTTATACATGGCCGGCGGAACCGGTCCGGTTGGTACGGCCATGTTGGACCAGTTTTGAGAAAAAATAAAAAAAATAGTATGGAGGACCTGAAAATGGCAGGACAAAGATATTCACTTTACATTTATAAATGGTCCGACCAAATATAAAATGCTTCCGCCGGCCCTGTCCGAATATTGCACGTACTTATCTAGGAAAACTGCAGTTGCCGACTTAAAGATACTTGTGATGTGATATGTATATACATGAAATGAATTGATAAGATGAGGCAGGAGTATCAAAAAGTAGTAAAAAGTGATCTTGGTAATATATCATATGATTAATTTAAGAAGATACATCGTTATCACTTGAACTCGAAAAACATAAAAAATGTTACATTATTTTATGAAATCTTATTTTGTTTTAAGTTCTTTAAAATTGTAAAGAAGCATTTGATTTTTTAAAATCCACTTGCGTACTTGCTTTATCATTATAAAAACGTGATGAAGTTAAAAAGCTCTCCAGAGTCAGAAGTCATTATCTTGTTTCACTGTAATAACACATTTCATCAAAACCCATTTGCAAACTTCCTTATCAGTGGAAAATACTTGATGAAGGTAAAAATGCTTCTCAGAAACTTATCACAAGTTTCGGGTTTAAAGCTGTAATAACATATTTCATCAAAGTCCACTTGCGCACTTCCACTTTGATCTCGCATATCATTCCAGGAATATCAAGCGGGACGAATCATCATCAGCCAGGGTGATATACCAGAACACCTCTTCTTTGTCGCAGAAGGTACCGAGCGCTCTATTTGGCTCTATTTTTACTAAACTAGAAGTTGCCAATGTAAGCAAAATGCTGCCGAAGCGTGACATTAGGGAAAGATTTACAACCTAATATATTTTTACTGCAGTATTACAGTGGCTCTCTGCAGTTTTGTTAAGAGCATTATCGTAATACATCTTGAAGGAAAATGAACTAGGTTATTTTCAGTGGGTTGCCTCACCAGTGGATCAAAATTATTTCTCAGATCATTACCATTTTTGTGTAAATGTCTAGAGCTTGGTATTGCACTACAACAGCACAAAAACAACTGATACAAATCAATAAACTCCGATGTAATATATACCTTTCAGTTTTTGAACCGAAGAAGTTCCACAATGAAAGCGTAAGGATCTCCTTCAAGATTAAGCATCAAAACGCCTATCAGTTATCAGTATAACATCGTGCTCGCTGTCGATCTTGCGTTCTGCACACGTTAGAAAAGGGAAAAGATGAGCATGCCCCGAGCAGCCGGTTAAAATCTATATTCCAGACGATCTTCCTGTAATATAAATATATCTACATACTTTTGCGATCCAGCTGTAACTTCACTACAATTTTTCAGGGAGATGTCAGTATTTCAGAAAAGTTTACATCGAAGAAGTCGGTAGAGAGGAGCTGGTCAAACTCGGACAGGTCGAGGAAGGTGGGTTGTGTTCCACGAAATCGTACATGGAGAATATGGCAGAACGAATAAATAGTCTTCCTGCTTTTGTGGCTGTTTGTCTTAGGGACATCTATTTCTTTATCAGTTTCCATATTTGGTAGAAAAACTTCATTTTAGTTGAAGCAAAGTATCAAATGTCGAAGAATCTATAGAACTATAGATCTCTACTTTGGGAGAAGTGATCTTTGATTAGTAGAGAGTAGCTAATATTTTTCTTAATTTTTTTCAGCTGTTCTATGCTAATTAATTTGTATTCGTAGTAAAGTAAAAGACATTCAATATTTTGATACATCTTTGTGGGCACGCAAGTGAAGGTTGCAGGGCAAGAATATTACGTTAACAATTTTCCTTGGAGAACTTTTTTTTAGTACTTTGATAAAAAAAATTATTCTGACATTTGTCTCATGGAAACATTTTTTAACCAAAAATCTCAAAATGGTATCTTTTGTTCAAACAGAAATTACCGCAGAGGAAAGTAAAGTGTTCGCATGTGAGACATACAAATGAACTGACTCTTGGTTTTTATTTGCAAATCATCTGAAAATTTCAACTTTTCTTTATTTAACGAAACGTTCTCCTTACATCAATTCAGGAGAGTTCTTCGGCGAATCGACAGTCATCGATAGTGCGCCGAGTTTCTGTAGTGTGGCAAGCATTGGTACTGTCACGTGTTATATGATAAACAAGTAAGTACAATCACGTGATAGTCACGCAAATTCCTAAATATGTTAAAGCTCGTCTAAGTATGTTTTTACGTACATTAGCTTCATTTTAGGGTGTTTTCACTAAATAAAATGTGGTTTTAAGATTCTAGATTGTAAAATGTGGTTTTAAGATTCTAGATTTCTTTTCTAGATTGCATACTATTGTGCTAGTCTAAAATTCACACCATCCGTTCAGAAGGTATGAGCATTTGAATTTGGTGTTTTGGGAATTTGACGCCTTTGATCGGTTGTCGATCACTGAGCCTCCATTTTACCTGGAACTTTTTGACTGAGGAGATCTGAACAACTTCTGTCAAAAGTGAAAGAGATCTGAACAACTTCTGTCAAAAGTGAAAACTGAAGTGCTAAAATTTATAAATCAATGCCGACAAATGGATGGTAGCACTATACAATACAACATTTTGCTTCTTTTCCAAGTCCGTTTTTGATATTGAGTACAAAGGACCATTTACCATTTAACTGTTTTAAGGAACTTTTATGATAAATTTGTAGAAAATGACAGATCACAATTATAAAAACTCTTCCAAACAAAGTAACTCACCTAAACGCTGAACATTCTCTCACTCATTTTTGGATTTCTTCAAACATCCTTTAATTTAAGTATCGAGCTTTAGAGACTAATTAGCATAAACTGGGGTGCGGTAGGTTAATGGCAAATATATTGGTAACTGTCAATTATGTAATGGTAACAACCAATTATGGTAAATTTGCTGCAATTTTCTAACTGATAAGGAAATTACCGAAACATCATTTTTCTCGCTCAAGCAGCTTTAATTCTCCGGAAAACAATAATATTTCAGTCACAACTTTCTCTTTCACTCCAGGTGGGCTATTAAGACAAATGAAAACATTGTCAAGGTATTGCGAGATAACCGTCACTACTTCATTGGTGACGACGCCATCAAATATTACATCCGGGATAGCGATCTGTGGCAAAGTTACAAGAGGCGTACGATAACCAACCTCCTGAGCTCGGTTGGGAAAGACTGCGTGGCACTGGGACAGAAGGACATGCCCGAACCGCTTTCCAGAGCCGTTGATTTTGGAGAGGCAAACAGGTAAGTTAGGGATCTAACTATATAATTATGTGAATAAATTATGCTGGCAAAGCCGATAGTGTATCGCGCCAACTCGCTGATATCAACAACAGCAACAACAACAACAACAACAACAACAACAGCAGCAGCAGCAGCAACAGCAACAAAAAAAACAACAACTTTGTTCTACCATGACTTTGAAACTCTTCCATAAATATTAAGAAGAGCATATCACAAATATTTATCAGACCAAGTTTTACGATAAATTAAATCCAAAACTTAAACCGAGAAATCTGCGGTGGAAGTTGGGAAATGTTCTAAGAAACTGCAAGCAAAACCCTAAATACGAACACATTATATTCCCCAATGTGTACAATTTAAACAACTTCTAGGTTAATTTATACAACATTTTATACCTTTGTTATTTTGTACATTATTAGCACCTTTTTAATACATTCTATTTATCTATATTACCATAGAGGACGCCATATCATTTTTACTGACGAAAGCAGCAGTAGCGGCCGAAGCTTCCTAATATACAGAGTTTTAATCAGCGACAGCTCCCAGTTTTATCCATAAGCAAATACATAAGAGATTTTTACCACCCAGAGAAAAATCCCATACATTTGCTTGAAATTTATACCAACTTCAGATGTAGATTTCTCTGTGTTGTTTATCAGGTCCAAAGACCAAACTTGGAAGAATGGCTAGTCTTTTTATGCTCTATCCCGTGATAGTCTCTATTTGTCCATCTAGCAAAATTCTATTTATGCTAATTAATGAGAAAACGCACAAACATTCGCTTGTAGATCAGTAAGATGAACACTTCAACTGCTTTTAGGTTCTGCTGCCACAAACTGTGTCTAAATATACCAAAAAGGTTATTGGCCTTCAACGCGTGCCGGTTCCAGTGCAGATAATGAGACAGTTGAACTGTGATGGATCAAAATTACAAGCTTTATAAAATTGGAAGTGCTACTAAAGCTACCACAGAAGAAGTAGACATATACTTTATAAAATATTTTAATCGTAATTGCTAAACAACATCCGTTTAACATACAGTTCCAACATCAGTAAAGAAAAACGAAGCAGCATCATCTAAAATAGTTTATAAGAAATACAAAAGTAGCGTCTTTCGTCTTTTGACTAATTTTTAGCTGCTAAATAGTTTCAGCTTCAGTGATTTGTGCTGTGCGGTGTAACGACAAAAGGTGTAACATAAAAGAGTATGATTTTTGTGCCAGGAAAGGTCAAATTAATATGAATACTATGTGGTAGCGACGAGCGATGTAATATCGTTGGAGGGATGCGTGAAGTGTGTAGTAATTTACTGTCCTATTTCACCATAACGTCACAGTTTAACTCTCTAAAGAAGTCTCCATACTGCAATTTTGGAACCTAAATGAAGTGATAATGTTATTTGTTAACATTTTCGATAATTTTGTGGACTATGTCTGTAGCAGGATGAGTGGTAATTTACTTTCAAAATACGTATTACCGTTGCACTGTGGGGTTGAAGTAGAGCAAAACAAAATGTAAACAAACGATATTTTGATGCTTGAAAAACACCGCGATAGGATTTTTTCGATTGAACTTTTAACCAAATTGTTCTTGTGGTCAAATGAACAAAGTAAAGATCAAATAAAACTAATTCGGCGGACTTTCTCAATTGAAAACAATAGTAATTGACTGTACCAAAAACGATGGTGGCTGTACATTTTACCACAATACCTTGCAAACCTAACACAGCCAGTAGGCATAGAGAAAACCATATACTTTTGCGATATTCATCCCTGTACAGTAACAACGTTGTGTATACTTGGTTTGAAGTTTTTATAACTTTTTTGTGTGTTTTTACGAGCATTTTTAGGATTTTAGTGTGCTAAGAATTATGGGTAAATGTACCAGTCGCCATCTTTTTTGGTACGGTCAATAGCCCATTTCCGAATTACGCTCCACTGCCGACAAACAAAAGCATCGAGTCGAGGCCAAGTGCTCAAAAATACAACAAATGTATGACAAGTGAGCACCTAGCCTCGACTTGAAGGTTTTGTTTGTGAGCAGTGGAGCGTAATTCGGAAATGGGCTATTGTGTTGTTATGCATCCTGTGACGTCATAGTGAAACAAGGCAATTTGAAAAGCAGAGAATTGCACAATCAATCCAGACAAAAGGTGAAACCTTAAAGAAAATATATTGGAAAGCGCAAAGACAACATTTGTAGCCGAAGGTTGATCGACTCTTAATAGTCCCCTGATAGTTTATCATTCGTATTCTAGGCGCCATTCAAGCCATAGCCAGGTTCACCTCGACGAAACTCCCGGCGCACCTAAACCTGTAGAGCAGCTGTTTGTTGCCCCCCGATCGAGGCGACGGTCCTCGGCAATTCTTACCAGCAACGCGGCGGCTGTCGTAAAGGCCGTTCTACTTCTGCGCCGGACCGGAGACGCATCTCAAACGCCAGAAATGAGACCAAATGAGAGTCCAGACCAAAACTCGCCAACATCGTCCTTTGTCAGGTTTCCACGTGTTAAGGGAAGTCTGGCAAAGAATCGAAGTTCGGACAACACCTCCGAAGCGCAAGGACGCTTTGTACGACAGAAAAGCGCGCCAAGTACCGTGACGCAATATCGGCATCAAGAGGTTCCCCGGTGTAAAAGCGTCAACGATGTGACACCGTCAGAAGAATCTACTGTCAGTTTCTCTGGAGGCCAAAACGTTAAATCGGGTTCTTCGATAAAGAAAAAGACCCAATTGCTAGTAAAACTCAAGTCGTCTCCGCTTCATTCTGAGAAAGGAGAAAAGGAAAAGAAAAAGAAAACTGTTAACAAATTTAAGAATGTAAATGCAGGGAAAAAGCATGGAAGAAACTCCAGAAGCCCTTTACCGGAACTAAAACTGAAACAAGCGAGTCCAAATCTTACCTCAAGCGATCCAGTGCACACGCAAACAAAAAAAAATCCTTTAGAGAAACTTGAAAAGAGAAATATAATAATTAAAGAAATAATAAATACTGGATACCCTGGTCAAAACGGGCCTCCATCAAGCTATAGACGATTTCCTCCCAGTATGTTTCAGCTGCTAGATGAACCGAAAGGAGAGGAAGAAAAGCAAGAAGTGATGTTCGATCCTTGGCTTGTAGGAATGGCGGCAAAGAAATGGATCTCTACTATACGAAGGCAAGTTTCTGATTTTAAGCAACTTTCTATACGTTCTCCTAAATTGGATTCAAACCAATCCTCTCTCCACATGCAGAGCAATCTTTTCTGTCAGCAATCCTCAGATTCATTTCCAGGAACCGGAAAACGCTGCCTTCTACTCTTCTATTTCTTCTTGTTCTTCTTGTTCTTCTTGTTCTTCTTGTTCTTCTTGTTCTTCTTGTTCTTCTTGTTCTTCTTGTTCT
>JAOEHT020044214.1:0-14113 GCA_025448195.2 Parazoanthus atlanticus | reverse complement strand
CTTAATTTAATTTTTAATGCCAATCATAATGTTTTGCGCCACAGGAAATTTGCACTAAATTTCCTTTTTTCTGCACTGAATTTCCGTTTTCTGCACTAAATTTCCTCAAAACAGCAATGCTCTTAGCCAATCACCATCGAGAAATTTTTTCATGTATATTATTACACTTGTAATTAACTTAATTTATAAGGGTAAATAAATGAGGAGAGAGTTGAGTAGTTGAGTGTAAACTCAGCAACATCATAAAACCGTTTTTAGAGCTATTCATGCTTGTATCTATGTTCCGATTAACTACACAATTCAGTTGCAATGCAGCAGGGTGATTTATCTAATAAAGTAATCTATCTTATCTTAATTAGCCTGAAGATAACCACAAGCAGGTGACTAGCGTGTATTTCGAAACTGTAGTGAAAAAGGGGGCACACAATGCAGGTTTTACTTGTTTAGTAAATCCACACAGCGACTAGTTGGACTAACTCATCGCAAGCAACAACGCAGTGATATATGTGTAACAATTAACACTGCAACAATCAGAATATTCAAGTTTTTAACAAAAAAAGACATAGTGCAGCTTTAACTTACGTACAAATAAACATTTTGGTTAAAATCACATGTACTACAGAAAAAAATCTTACCTAATGAAGATACTGCTGTCTTGTCAAGCGTTGACAGGTCGCCAGTTAACAGTTTGGAATATTGCATCAACGCTCTGATTACCAACGGGCTGAATGGAAGTCTGGTGAGGGAATAATTCAGTTAGAATTCTTTACAAGTTCACGTCCAATCGGGTAATGCCAATTCTGATTAATGCGCACTAAATCCGTTTTTCTCCCACTGCTCTTTATAGGGTTCAGTTGAAGCAATGCAAACACTATTAAGAAGTCGCTAACGAGTGCTCTTGATTGCATTTCCAATTTTCTGCAAATAACTGGTTTGTGGCAAACGTTATTAACTGCGATACCTGGATGTCGAGTGAAGAGCTTTTTGCATTAACTTATTTTCGAGTCAGGACTTGAGGTACAACCGGAAATGAACGCTCTTTGCAGATTTTACAACTACCTTCAAACGACTGTAAAACTTTACAGATTCAACTAATTTGTTAAGGATTTTACGGATAATTTTAATAGACTGTAGGGTTTTTCACGGATTTCACATATTTTACAGATTTCTTCAACAAGTTATGGATGTTACGGATTACTGGACAAAGTGCAAATTACATTTGTTCGAAAATCCTTAAAATCGAATTGCCGCTTTTATTTTCAGACATTTGTAAAATCCATGAACAGGGCTTTCAGCAATATATATATTTTTTTATTATATTACCTTCATCACAACGAATACTCAAAACATATATATTTTTACTAATTGCAGGCAGGGCGATCGTAACAGCGTTAGCCAATTGCTGCGGGCCTGTTGTTCACTGCTACACTCGAGTAGTGTCAATAGCAGCAGGAAATGAGGCGTTAGATTGCGGGCTTGATTAGGTTTTATACAGATTGTTTTGAGTGTGTGTGGATCATCAATGTTATAGGTGTTCTCAAGGGCTGAATAGTAGTATTGCAAGACGACAGATCGGAGTGAAGAAAGTTTGTCCATGGCGAGAAAAATCTCATTGTCTGTCCCGTTATATGAATTGTTCTATAAAAACAGTGAAGTGTGCAGCGCAGCTATCAGGTTCTGGGTGAAATCCTCATGCTCAGTCTTTACGAATAATATCTTATGGTTTTTGCAACAAATTTTTCTTGAATCTAGAATGAAGCGAGATCCAAATTTTGTTGTTGAATTCGTTTTCACAATCAAAAACAACACAACGCAGAATCGGCATTCTGTAATTTACCTGGTAAAGAAAAAGCCAAACTGGCAGGTTAAGTATTGCTGATGCCCACTCCTCCGAAAAACTTGTACATTTTAATAGTGGGCGTAGAAAAATCGGAAACAGGGCGATACTTCACTGGGAAAATTGTCTCTTACATTTTACTTTGCAGGTTTGTTTTTATAATAATAAACTTCCAAGTTTTGCTACGTGCAAGTAAATACATTTTCCATTGGAGTGCCGTTTTAAACAATATAAAAACATGCTGCAAGTTGCAAACAATTTTGAATTCGTCCCGTGAATAGAGATTAATTCATGATAAAAAAAAAAAAAACAGAATCGCAACAGCACTGCTCTACGCTGTCTTGACTTCATTGCACGAAGGAGTAGAAATGGTTGGCTTTCTTCCCTTTTTCTTGCTTCTCGTTTGTTTGATACAAAGGCCTGACTCAGGGAAGGAAGTAATATTCTCCTTTAGTTTGACATTTAAAATCATATTTGGTTTACCTGTGCAAAACACGTCGTTGGGGCAACCAAGTGACAGGTGGCAGTGATGACTTCTCACTTGCTTGCATCGCCCTTGCTTCAGCGACAAACTCTAACACCTGGTCTGTGTAGGTGTACGGATCGGCGGCAACTGAATAGCACACCTCGGCAAAGAACTTCAGAAGTGACTGGGAGTCCTTGGTACCACGCCTGTTACCCAGATATCTCAACCATGTGTCAATTTCACTGCACTCACCAGCTAACACTCCTGATTCTTCCAGCATCTGTTTAAAAAGCGGAAGGTTCTTGTCATGTGCGCCCTATTGCGTTTTAGTACCGTCTACTATCGCCCAAAACATAGAAAGATTTTCACTTGACCTTGAAACGAAAACAGACGAACCGAACGCGGAGTTTCTGGAGTTTGATTGGTTCTCTGAACATTCAACGAACGCACGCGCCATCTTAATGCATTTTGGAACACGTTCATTTGACGCTGTGTTTTGATTTCGATTCTGATTTGTTGGGCGAACAAGATTATGTACACAGCTAACAAAGTTGCGTTTCAACAGACTATAACGAACAGTTACAGTTTGTAAGTCTTTTGTAAGTGGACAAACGAACAGTTTGACTAAAAACCACTAAATTGTTGCTGTTTTTTCTTTCCTGCCATTGGCAGATGAAAAAAAAAGTAAACATGTAGCGAACGAGTTTTTCAAGGTCAAACGAAATTGCTCTATTAGCAAAGTTCATGAATACTTTTCTATGTGACTGCATGCATGCATGACACACACACGCACACACACACACACACACACACACACATACCCACATTGTCATACATACATACAAACATACACACATACATACGTACATACGTACATACATACATACGTACATACGTACATACGTACGTACGTACGTACGTACATACATACATACATACATACATACATACATACATACATACATACATACGTGTACGTTACGTACGTACACGTTATATAACCGTTCTACACTAGTACTGATCACTCTCCGTGCCAGTGGCGACTTAAATAACTACATTCGCCTGAATTAAGTTCGACTGAACTATGGCGTTTGGTGTGGCGCTAATGAAAATTCAAGTGCAACTATGCTTGTTATTTCACGTTCGTGTATTCATAGCTCTCAGAAAACTGACTTGAACAGGCGAAAAACACAAAACATTCCGTTTTCTTAAACATTTTTCTTACAATCGTTTGTTACAAACAGTTAGCCTGAAAACAACGTACCTTGAATACAAGTCTTCTAGCAAGCTCTGCTGTGTCGTTAAACTCAGTGCACACCACAATGTTAAGAATGCTGTACAAACAAGATGAACTTCCTTTGGCTTTCTATGAGAAAAACATCATTTAATACGTGAACACAGTTTCCTTGATTTCGATTGGCCTGAGTTTGAATGACGCTCAGTAGCAGCCCTTCTCCTCGGATCAGTCGCAATGTCTATTTGCAGCAATCGATAGTGTCTAATCGTTATATTCTTACTACTTCAATACGCAAGTTGAAAAATACAAACAGTCTGACAGACGTAGCTCGACTCTTTCTTTCTACTGAAGCTGTTCTGTTTCGATTGTTCGTATCTGCTTAATTGTCACTGGACGAACGAACAGTATGGTGTAGGTTAGTTCTGCATGCATGCATGCATGCCTTTGACAGATGAACAAAAGAAACGAGACAATTGTAGAAAGTATTTTTCAAGTATAAACGAAAAGCGATCTAATTCTTGTCAGACGCATTAATAAACTATCTTCACTAGCCGTGTATGGAAGCGGTTGCACTACTTAAAAATACAGGACTGAGCAAACCGTATGACGTAAACCTCATATAGGGAAATGATGCAAATTCATAAAAAGGACAATGTTTTGCAATTTAAAACAGAGAACTGTACGGTATGTGTACATGTACATGGTGCAGCTTGACTATGGTGTTAAACTTGAATGGTAGTGTCTCATGCTTACTCAGAAACCTCCCTAACGGAAATTGAGCCCATGACCCTCTGATTGTCTATTTATTGCACTGTACCTGATGAATCCATCGAAAGCTGCCTGCTGGAACAGTCAACAGGAATTGGAGGGTGGCACGTTGTATCAGTGGCGGAAAAGATGCACCAGATTCTCTTGGTAACAACTTGACAAGATCAAATCCCGCTTGCGTGAACAGCGTGGGCCAGATCTTCTGATAACCAGACATGACCTGAAGCACTCTCGCCGTGACAATGGTTCGGCTAACTTGTGTTGTTTGAATGATAAATAGAAATTGATAAGGTACTTTTAAAACCCTTAAACGTACAAAGTAGAGGACATATCGCAAATTTTGCTTTATATTAGTTTTTTCAAGATTTTAACGTCAAAATATATTTTCTGACTGTTTTATGATAATTGTAAAATAATAAAACCGATACAATTGTAAAACAAATCTTCCGTATGTCTGATTTGGGTTTGGAACATCTGCTGCCATAGCAACACTGATTATCAGATGATTTTTGCCATGGAAATTATATAGTTAGTAGACTGTTGTCTACTTGTAGACAATTAGCAAGTTCTAGTTCTAGTTCCTAATACTTTGAAAATTGTGAGGGTAGGGAGAGTCAAAATGGCTTAGACCATTAAAGGGATAATCAATAAGTTAATAGGTAAGTAGCAATTGTAAATAGACAGCCCTATTTAAACTGAAATTCATTGGAGCCAAGGAGGCAAGAAGACCCAAGCTTTATTCTTAAATACTTTGTATTGGAATTTCGACACTGATATATCTGTATTTAATAAAGCAAATACACTCTGACTTGCCTGAAGTGTTGTATGTTTCGTTATTTCAGGCCATTTCGATGATTTTGAGACCCTTCAATACTGCATTTTAAAACTGAATCTCATTGATTGGGATTTAGTATCAATTTGTGTCAGATATTGACATTGTTATGGAGATGCAACCGGGCTTTTAGACAAAAATCAGCAACTTTATAAGGGAAAAATTCATCCACTGTGAAGCAAGCCAAAAATAAGATAACCAAATCCATTTTCCTCAACTTTGTACTATACCAGAAATAATATTTCTCTTATAAATGTTTGGTCATTTTTATGTAAAGAGTGCTATCCATATAAATTTTACTATTATTATTATTATTATTATTATTAATATTACTTATATTATTATTATTATTATTATTATTGATATTATTATTACTATTATTATCATTGTTTTATTTTTTATTTTACCTACCTTCGGCAACTTTGTTCTAAAGTACGATTGTTTTGTTTTCCTGATGAGCTGGGTGACCTTGTTCTTAGCCTGTCGATACCGCATCCAATTACTGTCTATTTGGTCTTTTCTTGCTTTCTTGAGGAGCTTGTCACGCACTTTGATTTCTTGAGCAATTTCAACTAGCGAACCATTTTGGCTGTACTTCTCGATTCATCCATTTCTGTCTTTGCAATAGGTGTAACTCAACAGCACTGTTAATATCTCGTACTACGCATCACAAATGCCATCGGCATTATCAAGAAAACGAAAGCACAATCCGGCTTCATTGAACTTCTCTCTGTTTAGTATAGTAGTGGGCAGCCGTCTATCTCGGGAGATAATAGCAGCGCCTCGGCAGGTCTTGGAAAAAGTCAGACCTGTTGAGAGCAGCTTCTGGAGTGGCTAAGTAATCCGATCCTTGCATGGCAGTCTTTTCCGCACAAGTGGCAGATGAAGTTGGAGTGCAGATCGGAGACCTGAGCTTGTTGTCTGTGTTTCCTGCGTTGTCATCTCTCCTCCAGCTGTTGGTTTTGCCTTTTCTCGCCCCTTAAATTCCTTCTTTGACAGTATTCCAGCATTCTCTTTGTTTAGGTTCTTTAAATCCCTGTACGTAATTGTCATGTGTTTATTTGCATGATTCGTTTTTGATCGAGGTCTTTTGTACCAAGGTTGTCATTGCTACCACAGGATAATGAACAAGTTGAACAGCACCAAATATGATCGATGCAAATTATTGGGCAAGGTCTGGTAATGTCCTGAACAAGTTGTACCAAATTTAATTTGCTTAATGTTTCCACAAGAGAATGTTTATGGTAAAAAAAACAAGTTGTTTCAACTCGACGGAAACTGTATGAACAAGGTGTAGCAACTGGGTTCTCCATTACGCTCCCTTATATGGCAAATACCTGTAAGTGTACGAGATGCCGAACACAAAGGTAGATTGCAAACGACGAGATGATTGAAACACTAGTGCTAGTTGATACTAGTGCCGGGTACGTTTTAAGAGTGAAGAAAATATCCAGAACGAGACGAGACGATTCACCAGGTCGTTGCTTTATTTTAAAGTAGAGGTGATTATCAGCAAAGGATCTCAAAGCATTCGCCAGCCTTGACGCTTAATTAATCATTTGAACATCAATATCTTTATTCGCTCTTCGCAAATATAACTAATATTATTAGAATAGAATACGATTATATGAGGGCAACAAGTTTATCAGTTTTTAACTGTCACGTGCCACCCTCCCTAAATAAAGTTTATTATTATTATTATTACTATTATATTATATTATTATTTTTATTATTAATATCATCATTTTTATTATTATCAATATCATTATTATTATTAAATAATATAAAAGAATGATAGCTGGTACTAAGACTAATCGAGTCTGGAGCTCGACAAAACTCAGTTGTAAATATTACTTTCAATTTTAAATTAGTCAAAAGAAAGCAAAAATAAATCATATATACACAAACATACGTGCATTGATACAAATAGTAAGTAAACAAACACATAATACAACATTCACTTATAGAGTTCAAATACGATACACATATACAAATGAAGAGAAAGGTTATTGTTTGGAAGAAGATATTATCGAGGATACTTTTCATTTAATGTGTTTGAGGTTTAGCTTTTTTATTTATATATTTATTTTATTTGTCAAATTCAAAATGAATACGTTATAATCTTCTAATAAGTACTTTGGCGAGGAGTCCCTTAGAAACCAGCAGGCTTTTGTAAGGAAGGGAGCTCCTCGTAATAATTTATTAATAAATATTGGGGAAAAAACTATTATTGGTCACAGGTATGCGAGTCATGGTAGTAGTAAGAAGCATTTCATTATATTTTTAAAGGAAAAAGGCTAGTTGAGAGAGAAACAGAAGTAGGGAAAGCGTTCCAGATAAAGAATAGTAAACTTTTTAATATTTGTTCGACATTTGTGAGGATGGAGATTGTTGGCAGACCTGGTATTATAACTATGCAGTTGACTGATAGTTAGAAAAAGATCGCGAAATGTTGATGGAAGTATTCGAATCTGGTACTTATACATGAACGATACTACGTGAAATGAGTTGACCAGAAAAATATCCAAAATATTGAGGCGTAGAAATAATGGCGCAGAGTGCTCAAAGAAACCAGATTTAGTTATGGCTCGCACTACCCGTTTCTGAAGTAAATATATACGGTTTAAGTTATACACATAAGTAGAGGAGCATACTATGGGACAATAGGATATATAAGAGTAAACTAGAGTGTAGTAGAGGGATAGTAGGGTCCTCTCGGGTAGAAAAGAGCGAGATCTATAAATTATCCCTATGGACTTGGCTATATTTGAAATATTTACGTGATTAGACTATTTTGATGTTTGGACGTTCCGAATAAATTGATTTCCAGACCACCTTAACTGAAGTTAAACTTGTCATACTTTGTACGTACAGAAATAAAAATGAGGTAAGAAGATTTTGATGCAAATCTAGTAATGTAGTTACGGCACGAAAGGCGGCACCATCACAGGGCCAAATTTGCTTGGTCATCGAGCTCGATTAACCATTTTTCTCACTAGAAGAAAAGGGGGAGGGGAAGTATTTGGTTGAATGCGATCTTAATTTTACTCAATGCTTTCTAGATTCTGCAGCTCATTTTTCAAATGAAGAAATAAGAACAATAGCCATTAGTGATATTAGGCCGCTGAAACTCAAATTATGTCTCATAGTTTTCCAATTAATTCCAGGAACAAACAAGTAAGTGCCATGATTGGCAATTTTCAACAAAATTATATCTTAAATATCTTTAACCCTGAATGATAACAATTTAATGTCGAAAATGTTAAGTTTAAATTTAATAACTTTTTAGCCTTGTAAATATTATAAATTCTAAAATTGTTTTTCAAGTTGTGAACTTAGTTTTTCGCTACAACGGTCCCTCGTGTGTAAAAAAGATGTGCAATAAGTTTTAATAGCGAAAACGAAATGCCAGATCGTTTGGTTAAGAGTTAGCATAATTGTTTTCACTAAGTGTCCGTAACATTAGCTTCAATACGTACTTGCACGAACCACCTCATCGGTAGTATTCACAAACAATAAGCAATTTTTTGTCAAATTATTGTTGTAAGGTCTCAACCGAGATATATTAGCAAGCTTTAAAGTTAAAGACTTAGTTCTTCTCAGTTGTTTTAAAGATTGTTGAACGCTACCGACAAAATAAGAAGCTAATTAGCTATGCCGACAACGCATCTAAAATTAGATGGAAACACTTATGAGCCCCCTTTTATAATCTACCAACGAACCGCAAAGTTCATTCCCAATCAGTACTAAATTAAGAACATAAGCGATAACGAACACATTTAGCCTCAGCAAAGTTACATATAAGGTTTGATGAGGCAATTGAGTGTATTTAAGAAAGTTAAGTGAAATCTTTTCAACATATACAAAAAAATGTATCGTGATCGTAAATTTTATAGCCATTGTATGACCATATTTGGATCTACAGAGGGACTCAGAAAGCAAATAAATTTGGAAAGCAAACCGATTTTGCAGTCAGTCTAAATTGATTTCAAGAGGTTTACATTGCCTGAGAAGAGCTCGTTCAGTTTGGCTGACAACAACGACAAAAAATGGTAAGTTCACCCAAGCAATTTTTAACTTTCTATTAACTCTCGTTTCAAAACACAATCAAAATCATAACAGCTACTTCAGCATGCCATTTTTTGCTGTATTTGTAGTATACTGTGTAGCTAAGCTCAAATTCGTGTAAAACACCCGATCGCTTAGACCTTGTCCATACATATGCATTATATAACTTAATATCCGGCTATACGTAAGCGATGTGAACGATATGTGCATTCACCGAAAACGATACTTAAAACGCTTTCCAAAATCGTACTTTTCAAAAACGGGTTTTTTGACGTGATGCCAAGACTGTTTCGTGTAGATGCAAAGCTAATTGCCTTACAGGTATTTAACTATTGCTGACGTCACAGGTTTATCAATGAAATATATACAAATCGGTGTTTTGTATAGCTGCAAACGTTTTATAGCGAAATATTATAAAAAGGTCTAGACCTGCCGATCTTGACTTGATCGCGTTTTCACACGAAAAGGATACTTGTCCTGACACGGGTATATTTTCAAAAGGTTACGTTTTTAAACAAAAACGTTTATGCGTGGAGAAGGTCTTAGATTTTTTCGGTTTTGTATATAATACAGTTAACACAAATAGTCAGAAAGTTTTTGACGAGGCTCGTCAATCTAACTGTTTTGGCAAATCCAGTCTAAACTTTTCTTATTTTTATACTGACAAGAAATACTAAGATACTAACCGACGCGAGCCTGAACCTGAGATTGTTCGCAAGTTGTTCTTAAAATTTGGTAAATTGGTTCAGTGTTTTTATAAAAGTTAGTCGTGTAACACAACTTACCAAACTCTAACTTTGTCTTCATTTATTTAAAGTTTAAGGCGCTCATCGTTCTTGTGGTAGTCGCCTTTCTGGCCTGGCAGTCGTTTGGTATGCCAATGAGGAGACGGCCGAAGAACGGAGCTGGTAAGATGAGTCGGAGAGGAAACGGTGAAGGGAGAGGAGGTGGGAGTGGAGCAGGAAGTGGCGAACCAGATAAAATAGCAAACGCAGAAAATGAAACAGAAAACCCGACTGAAAAATTGACAACTCCGCGGAGATCCACATTGAGAACAGAAAAACCGAGTAGAAGAAATCGGAGGCCGGGAAGAGGGAGAGGAGGTGCAAGTGGAGCTGGAAGTGGCGAACCAGATGAAGGAGCGACGGAAGAAAATGGAACAGAAGACCCGACTGAAAAAGTGACAACTCCGCGAACACCGACAACGAGAACAGAAAGACCGAGTAGAAGAAATCGGGGGCCGGGAAGAGGGAGAGGAGGTGGAAGTGGCGAACCAGATGAAAATGGAACGGAAAACCCGACTACAAAAATGACAACTCGGCGGAGACCAACAATGTCGACAATGAGAACAGGAAATCCGACAGAAGAACCAACTGAAGAAGTCCAGGAGCCAGAAAATGGAACAGAAGAACCGACTGACGAAGCCCAGGGGCCAGAAAATGGAACAGAAGAACCGACTGACGAAGCCGAGGAGCCAGAAAATGGAACGGAAGATCCGACAGACGAAGACGGAGATGGCGTCTTTACAAATAACTAGCTTAATATGAGGACGTTACTCGAACTCATTAATCTATAGTTTCAAAACGACAACACAATAGAGAAAACAACTATTTCTGGCATATAGCACTTCGTGTGTTTCTGAGTGTCTGTTGTTGTTCTTTTTTCTAGAGTTTTAGCTAAAATCGTAAAAATTAATTCCCTTGGGGGAAAAATGCGTCCTTTCGAATTCTAAAAATTTATCCCCGATAAACCTCAAAGTCTGCAAGTCTGAAAAATTTCCGCATACCCACAAAAATTTCCCCTATACGGTAAAAACCTAGCTAGAAAACTCAGTTCATCGAGTTGTTTCAACAATTCAGCTTCGACGTAACGTCTGTGTCGACGACAAAACTACAGCGAAGTGAAATAATTTTTATACAACTGACACCTTAGCTTTTAAACAAACCAGTTAGGTTTAATCATATGCATTGATTTAGTTCTTATGGTAATTTATGGTGAAATATAGTTTTAGATTTTATCCCTTATACGCTTGTTTGAAGAAGTCTCAGCGTTTACTCTGACAGTCTGTTGTTCGAAGGAATTCGAGTACATTTATTTGAAACAGTGCATTGATCTATATGGATGAGCACGCTAGTTCGTTTCTCAACCGTTCCTTATTTGGCATTAAATAATAGACCATGCATATACAACTCACGCTCTGATTCGTTAATGAATGGCAAAACGCTAAAGACACTCGTTTCAATTCCTGTTTATACAAACCTTGTAAAATAGTTGCTTGTGTCTACAGACGGTGATAAAAATACCTCGGAATTGAGCTGCAGAGCACTCGAGAAGCAAGTGAAACGCCGACTGTTATACTTCTCGTGTGCTCTACTACTTCTGGCGTGTTTATATCACCGTCTAGAGACACTCGGTGATAAGTACAACCATCAACGATAGTTTCGCGATACAATACCATGCTTTTATTTAAATACAATATTAATAAAAGCTTGCTTGGATTTTCAGGAAGGGACTGTTTTGCAGTCTAAAACTGGCGCCGCACTCCTTCCTTTTGTCAGGTGAGCGCACAGTTTTGCCGTAACAACACCGCACCTACCAACTGACTTGGTCGTCTGACTGCGAAATTTTCCTTAATACAATGCAAATAATTTTTAATAGCACATGTGCTATTGAAACACTAATTGGCACTGTCAGACCGAGACCTTCAATAACTTAAAAGCTTAAAATTATCGAAAATGTTTCGGAAGAGTATTGAAATTGTTCGGAAATCTTTGGAAACCTTCGGAAATATTCAGAAAGTGTTCGAAATCTTCGAAAACTCTTCGGAACTGATCTTCGGAAAATTTCAAAAATCTATTGAAATGTTCGAAAATTGTTCAAAAAATGTTTGGAAAAAGTGGAGAGACTCGAGACTTTTTTGGGCAATCTTCGGAAATGATCGCAAATTTTGAAAAAGTTGGTATTCTTGTGAGTGTGGTATTAACAAGAAACACCTCTTAAGCTCTCGAAGCATAAATTTTGCACTCGTGGTATTTCGCCACTTTCATCAAATACTCGTGGATTTTTTTCTATAATTCTTTTCGAATGGTGGTGTTTCCTCTACAAATTGCTGTTCATTACATTTGGACAATCAACCGTACATTAGTTATTGATATATATCGAGTAAACTTCTATTACATGCGGACTTACACGTGTAGTTTATCCTTGTTACAGCTCGTTGTAGAAATGTTACGCCTAAATGGTGCTATTGATAAGTGTCGAAAGTTTATCAAACTTTATCAAGCGCCACGTTTCCAATAACCGCCCCTCCCCTCCACTGAGGTTCCAAAATTACACAAACGGCCCGGGCGGCTATTATCATATACGGTCATTGCGGGCACTCTCCAACTTCTGCTGAACTCAAAATGGAAAACCATTTCTCAAGTAACTGCTGCATTAAATGTACAAAGTGCATTAGTAGCAAAGCAAAAGGAAGCTCTAATTTCGCTGATTGCTACGCTGGTCTTGATTCAATTTATCAAACTCATCTATATATATAGAGAGTTTAGTGCCTTGCTGGTTTCATTTGCCTCATGTACAGGTCAGTGCAAGTGGATCCCGTCGGGGGTACCGTACGCAGCGTAAACTACATGGATCCCATAATTCCCTTCGTGCTTGATACAATGTTGATATACCTTTTGCAGATGTCAAGGTTTTTTAAACAACTGCATACTCGCAAACGACTCTTTGTTTACCGACTGAGTTGTTAGGAAAAAAGTGGGACATAAAGTACAGCTTCAACGGAAGTCATTTGGGAAACTTGATCAGAAAATTTCAAGACTGTGCCGAAGCTTGGCCAAACATTTGCACTTAATTAATAGAGTTCAAGACGGCGGGCAAGTTAGTTACAAAGTTTGTAAGCGCTCCGTCTCAAAATCATATTAACTACTTATTAACCGAGAGTGAGGTCTGTACGGGAAATATCAAACTGGGTCCTTGCTGTATTTACCGAGCGATATTTCCCGTAAAGACCGAACGTTCGAGGTTAATAAGTATTTTATTATATGGCATTTCTTCTAAAAAGGACAATCATAAGTTCTTTACTTCGCACATCCGGATATGCGCGCGCGTAGGTCATTAACATTATTCCGTATTGCTCGAGGGCATTACGGGGGATCCAGACCGCTCAAGAACCAATCAGAACGCGCGAAGTATCTTTGCTATATGATAAATTTCGTTACAAAACACTCAGAATAAAATTCAATAAAAGAAATCAGTTCTAAATATCAGAGGAACGATATCATAATATTGAATTACGTGAGAGCTAGGGGTTTTTCGCCGTTTTTGTCCACCGAGACGAGGTCTAAGGGCAATGTTAAGAGTTCTCAGTACTCCGCCTTTCTCCCATTTAATATCGACAACATGCAGCCAGACAAAAAAGTTCCTTGCTAGTTCTCCAGTCAACACTACTGAACGAGAGAAAGGTTTTTTAAACTCTGTTTTCGCGAAAGTAGAATATTTAAACCACTCTAATCCGACGTAATTTTGTCTAGTCTAGTATCAAGTACGTTATTTAGTAAGTCAGGTTTACTAGCAAGAAGCGAGCTTAACCCTTAAATACATAAGGGGGGCTTGATGAACCCCCAAAGGATTTTCGGACCTCAGAAATTGGACGGTCGACCAATCGCCGAAATCTTTATAGCAACTGTAGCCAGATAATGGACGAATGTTTTGACGGAAATTATACAGCGCCAGCACTGATGACGTCATCGGCAAAAATGATGTAAATTAAGTTTGCTTTAAGAATTTCAAAAATTATCAAAAAATTGCTCTAATAATTTATGTTAAGATAAGATAAGATAAGACGCCTTTATTTAAACAGGGTAATCACTTCAGTCTAGTAAAAAGACTGGTATCAACGTGAGC
>JAOEHT020044104.1:0-14114 GCA_025448195.2 Parazoanthus atlanticus | reverse complement strand
AAAGTAGGGGGAAGTAAAATGGGGATAGGGTTAGGGCAATTAACGCAAAAGTCACCTTGAATTGTCAAAAACTAACTGGAAACCGCTAAACTGCTATTCGTCGGCTTCAATTTAGTGAAAACCTTACTCAAATGCGATAAAAGACAACAGAATTTCGAGCATTTGAAAATAGGTACTAATATGGTCTATGAGACGCCTTCTTTTCTCCAGGAGACCCCTTTCCTGTTAATGTGCTTCATATATATATATATACTTTGTAATTTTTGCCGCTTTGTTGGTGTATCAAAGCGATACAACATGCAACATGGCGGCCTTGTACATTCTTTTCTAAAGAATTGTCATGACTGTGCGTCATATTCCGGCTACGAAACACAATCTTGCTTCAACATTTTACCAACGTCAGTGTAAACCAAGAATAGTTTGAAGTCGCTACAGTCTTTTCAAAACTATATACAACTCGGACAAGCAATCCTATTTGAATTGGCTCAAGCAAGACAATTCCCGGTTTCTCATCGGCGCCCGCATCTCAAAACTGCTACAGCAACATTTTTTTTAAATGTTAAAAATACAAATTGCTGCACTCAGAGCGGATCGAGCCAAATGACTCTCGACTGCAGATCGGATCAGCTGATCATCGTTTCAGCGCCACTGCATGGCGTGGACAAACTGACTCAAAAGACGCTAGAAACTGGTTTGGCTGACCGGTATCAGATATTTGGCCATTTCTAGCTCTACGCAACCTACTAAAAAACAGGCATTATTTCCTTCTTGAGAAAATTCATATTATAAGAAACCGGGAATTATTTTAAATTTGGCCTTATAACGTATTCCACACAACTGAATGTCAAATCTGCTGCGACATGACATATTTTTCGGTGTTTCTTTTTTCTCCACGAGGAGAAAAGTTCTACGCAGTTTTATAGCCCCTATTAAATGTCCAAAATATATTGATAGACAAAACGGTAACTATATTTACAAAGTATAATGTACAATCTGCATCCGGTATTCAACCAGCCATGTACTCAAACTTTGCGCCATTCTCCAACTTTGAGTAAGCGGATCGTGGGACCGGGAACTGACGACACTGATTTTCTGCGCATATTTCTTTGAGAAAATCTTTTATATATTGCTTGGCTACGCATGACACTCACGGAGTTCCACGGAACGTCATAAAGCAGCCACAGAAATTACAGTTATCCGCTTACTCTCATGTGCATGGTAGACACATACAAAATAGACGCAATATCACCATGAACACAAGCTGTGTTGGGACACCACTTTTCTGCAAACCGCACCAGATCCTGGTCGTTAGCATCTATTGCTCCCAGCTCGCTGCCGCACTGAACCAGGGTGTGAACAACTCCCTTGTGACCGTTCATGATGGCCAAGTGGAGCGGTGAGTAGCCGCTTTTGGTCTTTTGGTTAACCGCGGCGTCATGCTTAATCAAAAGTTCAACTATTTCCTTGTGTCCGAACCTTGCCGCTTTATGCAGTGGCGTGTACCCCCACGTGTCGCGAGCGGATACGAGGCCGGTTCCATTCTCCAGGAGAAACTTCACCACGTCCTTGTGGCCGTTCTGTGCGGCCCAGTGTAACGATGTATAGCTACAGTCCCCTTCAACGCCCACTTTAGCTCCCTTTCTCACCAGAAGCTTTACTGTCTTCAAGAGCCCTACAACATAGATAAATAAATAAATAAATAAATCTTGTTCAGCTGGTTTGCTACTATACAAAATAACCTCTACAGTACAAATATCGTGGGATATTTGTACTCGTTCCAGGCCTAAATATGGGTTTCTTGTACTCCACGGACTGAAGTTGGATAATAAAATGCATTGCATTACACTACATTATAGTACAATACAATACAATACAACACAATACAACTACTCTCCACGAGGATTTCCATAGTTAATTTATAGTAATAAAATGTGAGAAAAGATAAAAGAGATAGAATTTACAATTTTTTAGAAAAATTGCAATAATTAATTACTTTTCCCTTTTCCTTATGGTAATTTTGATACATAAAACAATGAACCCTACCCAGTGTAAAAGCACTTTCTCCAAACTTTGCTAACTATAATCCTGATGATAAACGTTTGTTTTTATAATCACATAATCATAATTACATTTAAGATCTGAAAAGTTACCGGTTCTCTGACTAATAACAGACTTTTCCAATGCTAAAGTTTTCAATTTTTCAGCATGATAAAGAATAGAATACATCGAAAACTGGAATTTTTATCCTAACCCTAAATTATTTCAGTCTTTTATTACAGCCAAAAGCCCTTTGGTCATAACAACCCTTCCCCAGCTTCTCTCCCACAGTAACCCACCTTAATTTACGGTTAACGTCTTGTTTTTCTCGCTTGGTTTAGCGGCGAAAACAAGTTCACTCTTTTATTTATAAGCTAGGCTAGAACTTCAAATTTTTGGACTGTATACGTTCAAAGGTTGTTCCCAACACTAGTTATGCCTGAGTCAGAAGTTAATGGCTATATCCTACACGAATCGCCTGTTCACCAAACTCAAATGTAAAATTTCACTACTCTTTTGTAGCAGTTTTCAGTTCCATTTTCAAAATTATAGAGTTAGCCTCAGTTTTTAAATATTTGCCGTTTTTCAGCCTCAATGTTTTTTAAATGTTTCTTATAAGTAAGAGTATCTGTCTCTGAAATGTGTTAGAAGACAGTACTTGCAGAAATAGTAACTCATTTACTAAACATACGTTCCTCTCGCCCTACATAAGGAGAATCCACTTTCACAATAATGCGCAATGACAAAGTGAGGGTTTTGCCAATACCTACAACCCATGTTTACATTTTTCTGTGACATTTTTGAAGTTTTATCGTTTATCTTCTTTCAGAAATTATCGATCTTTTTACCTTCTTCACTAAATCTGTCATGTTAAATAAGTTCTCAAATCATGTAGGCCCGCCAGCTAGCTGAAATGCACTTGTTTGTGAAAGTAGCTTATTGAAACAACGGAGAAACTGTTGCTAAACTCCAAAATGCTTATTAGAGTAAATAAATAAATAAAGCAAGACAATCCATTCGCTTTAGCACTAAATATTGAGTTTTTTAAAGCCCGTCGTACCTTTTTCACATGCATAGTGAAGTGCTGTCCAACCAGTGGAAGATTTGGCGTTTACATCCACATTCATACGGATCAGAAATCCCGCTACTTTCCAAGATCCATTTCTTGTGGCTACGTGCAATGGCGAGTCCATCCCTGAAGCCTTCGGTTTCTTGGATGGAGTCTGATATGTACAAAGTACAAAGACAAGATTTATATGCATGGATGGTTTTCGTGTAAATATTTTGAACTTGAGCCGAGATTTCCTGAGTGTTAAAGCTCTATTTGCTTCATTATTTATATTGCTACTAGCAAAACTGTTTAAGGTGTGCCCCCAATATATTGACTATATATTTCGCAATTGTCAAAACCAACAGTTCAAGTTTTTCTTTGTGTTTTCTTCTAGCAAAATGTTCAAGCTGCAACAATTTTAAATTTTAGATTTTATACATTTCGTTTTGCACGTGCTGTACAGAGAGGAATAATAATGAGAGCTTGTTTCCCTTTTTACATAAATTTTCGCTTCTATAACTGAGAAAATCGAAGCTCCAAATAATCTGAGAAAATATAGTTCAATATAAAGCGAAATTAGTAAACTATATATTTTCAAATACAGTCGTCCCAGCTGACACTCGCATGTCCATTTGCTCGAGTAAGTTCGCTTCGAGGGCCCCTTTTATAAGTTCTCAATATTAGAAACACTCGCTACTGAAGTCACGCTCTAAACTTCTTCGAGAACATGGCCAATAATCAATACAATAATCAATGGCCGTTCTTTCTGAGTACTCGAGAATCAGCTGCTCAGTGAAGTTATCTTCGAATGAAAGCAGCATCATTTCGTTCATGTACGCGAGTCGAGCGACATAATGGCAGACCGTGTTCTGAACTATTAAAGAAGCAAAGGCCGGGACACACTGCGACATACAAGTTATAGTGGCATATCCGGTTATCAACTGAGTAATTTCAGGACTATATAAACCAGAACAAAATTTTGCACTACCTTATTCAGGCTGAACACGTTCATCATTGACATAAGTCTTCGTCTTATTCCTGTAGCTGCACCCACTGAAAGGTTTACCGAGGCCAGCTCAAACTTGCCAAATTATGCTTACTCTGCCATCTGCTGGTTCAACCAGTAACTACACTAAACAAGTAATTGATTAACAGGTTTCTTTAAATACAATTTGCATCATCCAATCACGTACTCTTTCGATGATGTCATGCTGTTCTGAAATTAACTCCACGGGGGGAATCCCCAAATAATACTTCAATAATAATAGTATTGCCTATTGGCAATAGTCACGAGACTGAACGAAATTTGCATGTCGAGATTTCAGTGGGAATCTCGTTTTGGCAAACATCTGATGTTTGATTTCGAGTCAATTATAAAAGCGAAAAATGATTTTCATAACATGAGAGCAAACGTGCGACACTATAAAGTTGGTGACAATGAGGTTAACCATAAATCTTAAAAAGGCCTAGAATTTAACAGTAAACCGTAAAAAATCGTTTTTTAACAGTTAACCATAACACAAGCGGCCCAGCACCACCCTCGGCGGCCGCTAAACACTTAATTTTATAGATCAACAAAGCAGGAGTACTGACTTATATAGCCACAATATCCATATGCTAATAACTTTCAATTCGAGCTGGGAAATCAGTAGCAACTGGTGGACAGTTGTCTTGCATTTTCAGAAATGCCACAACATTAATATATCAAGAACAAAAGGTTGTCACTGATCTCAAATTGATTGAAAAGCTTGCAGGATGTGAACTGATAATAAAAATCAGCAGTCATTTGACTCGGCTCTGATCGAAAGAGCGTAGAAAAATAAACGTTTTTTCATTGAAAAAAAAGAAGGAAAAGCGACAGCAATTGCTGCGCTGATGAGAATCCACTGAGGATGTTTTTTCCTATTTTACCTTATAACAAGTTATAAAAGACTGGCAGTATTCAGTAGTAGAAAACATCTTAATATCATCCAGATTTTATTGGGAAAATAGTTGTCACAAAACAAGGGGAGGTTTCTTATCTTAAAAGGCAGAGTATGTTATTCAGTGAACTGTGGGCAAACGGCCAGGTATACTAGAACGTTCTTCGACGTCCTATCAATCACGTTTTTGCTTCCATTTGTTCTAGTCACGAAACAAGCTGACGTGATCATTGGTAGAAGCGGAATACTGAATACTGAATATTTGGATTTGGTTTTTAGATTAGTTTGAATATTTGAAAATTTAGTTTGAATATACATATTTCTAGTAAGAATATAAATATCCATACCAGGAATATTGAATGTTTTAGTTAGAGAAGAATATGTGTTTTTGATCCACTCATAAATATGCGTGTTTTATCTATACTGGCCCGGTAGTGCACTGGTCATTTTGTCATGTTTTGTCATTGAGTTATTTGGTTATTTGTTAAAGTACATCAAGAACAGTGGCCTCATTGTGCTCCTGGACTGACATGTGTCATTAAACAATTGTAACAAGAAGTTTGAATATTGAATATTCAAGGTTGAATACTGACATTCCGCTTCTACCCCCGAACCTGAGTTTCTAATTTCACTTTTAAGATTTTAAGACTTTGACATATTGAAATATACTCGCTACACAGCAAGAGTACATTTTAGAAGGCCGTTTTCATCACACAGAATCCGGCTTCAAGAATGAGACCATTATTTCTACCCCACACTCTTGCCCTCGCTTTGCTTGGCGTCCGAGATTGTTTACTCCCGACACAGATTTTTCCCTGGGTCTCAAAAGATGTGTGTCTTTTTCGGCTCTCTTCTTAAAAGATTTGCTGTGCACTAAGTATCTTTAACACAAGACATAAGTTTTCGCCTCTAAATGCAATGTACCGAGGTCGACTTATACTTAATGGCGAAGTTGTGCTTGAGACACGCGAAACCAGGCCATGTATAAACCCCGGGTATAAACTACGTAGTTTTATAGTCTGTGCTACGAACGTGACAAAAACAATTTGATTACTACATTTCATACAATACCTTGTTCTTTAGGGAAAGCATCACGGTGGACAAAACAAACTTCATCTTTTAATAAAGTACCGCGCTGAACTGACGAGGATGAACTCGAACTTGCCAAGTTGCAACTATCATAAATTGTGCTTACTCTGCGAAAAAGGCCCAATTGAGGGTCTCCCACCGAGATTTAAAAATAACGTTACGTCACCAAATCAGGTGCTTTTTGGATGATGTTTAAAACAAAGGCAAAAGGGAAATCCCCCAATTAATGTTATCAAAAGCGGTCACTAATTTCTGTTTGTCAGTATAGTATATTAAATAACTTTTTTCAAAATCAACTACTTAGGGACCGACCGCTTGACTTAAAGGGGAGTTGGTTATTTTGAAAGAACTACCCTGCGCTAGGGTAACTTACCAAAAGAAAATAAGCTCTCTGTTAAACCAATCGAGCTACATATGCATCTGCTACAGTGAAGAGACAATCTTAAAAAATTGTTCCAGAGAAGACGCGCCTTGTCTGTAAAAGACAATATAGGCCTAAAAGAACAGACAGTTTCCGAGAAACAAGCAATTTCCGTGTATAAAATTATTTCCGCTGATTCCTTCAGTTGCAGCAGCTGCAATAGAAATGGTCCCAATGGTGGCAAATATCAGTAGAACCGCTCACCGTCTTCGACAACTGCTCATTAAAATTTTCTTTTACCCTGTAAAACAGTTGAAAAAAGGTACAGATGGGCCGAATCTCTAGACACTTATTGCACCTCCGTGCTCGGAAAGTAAGTCAATATCAATATGTCAGTTTCATTTCTCGTCAGTGTTGCTGTGGATAAAAGAGATTGTTGAATCAAGGTAGTTCGGCTAGCACAGCATTGACTGAATTTGCTTTAGAAAGACAAGAATCAAGTTCTCGACCACGCATGCAGATGATAAAAAATGAAAGACTTTCATTTTTTGAACACAACGCTCAACTTAGTTTAAACTGAAAGCATTACTGCTGCATTTTCCTCCGTTTTCCATGACAGCCCTTTAATGCTTTACAACATTAGTCATGTCTTATTCATATTTGTGATCCGATAAAATTTTTGTTGACGTTACCTGGACGCGTTTGCAATCGATTCTATAATTAAAAGCAGTTTTCTTCGTCTGCATAAGTTAGAAAATACGGCACGTTTGTGTGTGTTTGGCGGCATTCCCCCGTTTTTATACACACCTCGTATCAGCGTCTTGGTAATAAATAATAGTAGAACAGTTAATCTTTGGAAAGTTAAAGGGTGCTGCAAATCGAAAACAATTGATGACAAGGGATCTTTGAGAAGCATACGCTAACTTTCTTCAAGCAAAGAAGCGCGAGCGGAGAGAGTAAAACAAAACTGTGCAAAGAATTAGCTGAATGGGCTCATGAACTACCGCAGAACTTAGAACCAAAAGAAAACGGGTATAAAATCGTTTGATGAGCAAAAAAGGTAAGAAACCTCAACAAAATACAGCACAACCACAAAAGCGACTAACGGCAAGACTGTTTACTAAGCGCTACAGACAATATCCGCTAGGGCCTCGCTTACGCTATACCGGATACGATTTCTCGCCGAAACAAAATCGTTGCGTTGCAGTGTAGACAGAAACAGTTAATCGCGGCACAAAAACCTATCCGATATGTGACATATCACTTTCGAGTGCGTTGCGTCTCACGTTCGAAATGGCACAAAAAGTGTGTTGGAAAAAGTGTAAACAGGCGGCCTATCCGTTTTGGTTTTTGCAACAGCACGAAAGCTATCCGGTATAGTGAAAACGAGGCCTATGAAAAGGTCGGAAATTTGTCAAAGAAAAAAAAGAAGAAAGAAAATACCCTGCCTCATGCTCGCTCTATTAAAGCCTGGTTCTCATATGTCGAAAAAATCCCCGATAGTCGGCGATTCCAATTTTCTCCGACAGTCCCAGATATTGCCGATCTCAGAAATTATATCCCGACTCCTTCCGTTGACTGCGTCATCACCTGATACCCCACGGTTTCCTTCGAGTAGCGACTAAAATTTGTCCGAATCGAGTCGTATCTTGACTTGCACTTCGCAATAGCTGAATTGCCGAGCAATTCGGAAATCTTATTCCAAGCGTTTGCCTCGAGGTCTCCGTCTTTAAACTCGATGCTGCTTCAATTTCATATGCAGGGAAATTCTTTTTAATGAGGCTATATCATTGCCTTGTTTTGCAGAATCTCGCAAGCGATCTTAGAAAGGAGCTGCGCCTTCTTGCACGTGCAGTGAGGCCGCCTTCTTGCTTTCCTTCAATGATGTGCTTGGTACCGAGCAAAATGTGCGACCGACGTCGCCGATGAACGAAAATTGTGTTCTCATTTGTCGGCAATTGTCGCAAAAGTCTGGGATAATCTGGGATCAGTCGGAAAAATAGAAAGTCTTTCTATTTTCCCGATTTGTCCCCGACTGTCACCGACAATCGGATAAATCCCCGATTTATGTTCTCATATGTCGAGAAAGCCGGGGATGATCGCAAAACACCAAAATCGCCGATCGTCGGGTATTTTCCCGACATATGAGAACCAGGCTTAACTTCCGATCGGTTCACGGAGCGCGCATGAGGTAGAGCGCCGGATCAAAATATAAGCAAACGCGCCCGCCTTGCTTCATGCGAAAAGCTGCTAAAAAAGACGAAGATGGCTGTCGGAGATCATTCGATCCAGTGGTAAACAAAACAGTCTCCAGTCTGCCGTGTTCTCTTGGCTGGCAACTTTTAAACCGTCGTGTTCAAAAACAAAAACGTGAAAATCTCAGTTTTGTGGTTGTGTAGACAATAAACGTGAACGTCACAATAGCAACTATCTTTGTTCGGTTTTAAGAAAAAGGTTCTAACCTTTCCCATCTACACACCTTTAGGCACAAAAAGAAACGAATTGGTTATATAAAAAACGAAAAGACCGCAAAACGAAAAGTAAAGTTCCAGCATCAGTCGTTTTTATGACGGCCCCCAAGTTTCACATATTGGCATCAACATGTGAGTCATAGTTGCTGGCCCGTCTTGCTCTATCTGGTTGGTATCAATATACAGCCATGCTTGGCTTGCTGGCCCGTCTTGCTTTGCTTGCTTAGTATCAAGAACGTTTATATTAATAATAAATTTTGTTTGATGATTTTAACTGAGGCCCGGTTCAGACGGTCGCATTTCTGGCGTGTCAAATTTAATTCAATTGAATTCGGCAGAAACACGACAAAAATCCGACTGTCGATTCAAGCGTCTAAAATTCATCTCACTTGTGCCACACTCAATTGAATTTGCGTTTTTATAATTCCTAGTATAGTGATTTTCCAAACGGTTGAGAATTAGCGCATGCCTTTTTGGCATGCAGTTAGTACATGACAAACTAATTAACTTCCATACAAAAAATGGTCAATTAATTGGCTGCTGTTGCCATGGTACCAAATGCAAATTTTTAAAATTGCCACCATCTTGGATTTTAGATTTTCGTCATTTTTGACTTAATTTTTAGATATATTATTGGAAATAGTAAGAAAACATCATTTCATAGTCTAAAACTAAGAAATAACTAAAAGAAAACAACAAGTCACAAGTTTACAATCATTTTTTTTACAAAAAAGATGAATTTCAGTCATTATGTCATCTAATTAGTGTCAAAAGATGTGTTCACAATCAAGGAAGCGAAAGGGGGTCAAATTAACCCCTTTCTGGGGTTATAATGTACATAACGTAGTGTTTCAATTTACTCAACACGGCAGAAATGCAGCCGTTCGAACTTTTGGCAAAGTTTTCTATAAGTTCGACACAAATTTGACTTGCCAGTTTAATTGCTTCAAACGTAGAACTTCTGCGGCATTTTTGCTGTGTCCAATTTAGTTCTAGGGCTGAATTGAATTCGACTTTGCGAAAAGCGACTTTGAAGCGGAATCAAACATACTTCACTCTTTCCGATGGCACTGAAGCGACCAATGCAAATTGTTCTTAATTTTTAAGAAATTTGCTTGTTGTTTTTAAAACATTTCCAGTTTCCAAATGCTATTCATTATTATGCAGCTTTTCCTAGTTTCATAATTTTATTTTTAAAATGTTGAATATAGAAAAAGTACTGCCTCTAAAATGCCGAGCTGTCTCGATTGAGCCAAACCGCAAGATAATGAAATCAAATTATTACGGTAGTTATCAAATTTGTACACTGTACATATAAAGAACAAGAGTCTTTATCCGTATTGAGATTTTTGGCTCTTCAAATTATGTTGAGCAATACGTAGAATCCGGGGTTTTTTTATCTTTTTGAAATGTTTGAGTAGCAATCCTTATCTTTTATGAAAAACTAGTACTAATGCATCCAACAAAACCTGATTATGAGTTCGATCATTTTGCTGTTTGCTAATGCTAAAGATTGTGCTTCACTAATTAAAAAACATTTTTACATTACAATTCTGCGCAAATAAGCTTGAAACAACACAGCTATAGAAAGCACTGCTCGCGTGAAAATAGATTTCGAGATTTCCTTGCACTGACAACATGTTTATAGTGGATTTCATAGTTTTTTGTGAAAAGGGTCACTTATATTAGTTCGTCAAATTTACAGGTGACACAATTATCTCCTTTTCAAACGTTAAATTGTTCAGTTGTGGAACTAAATTAAAAACGGTGCTATTTTATGAATGATACGTATAAATGGTTGGCTTGCTTCGGGTGACGAACGTTTTGAAGACTTGAAAAGGTTTTGGCCTAATTAGAAGCATTTGCTTAATTCAAAGAACCTAAGTTATATTCTTAGAAAAGTCCAACGTGAAAGAGACACCTTTTCAGTGCGCTAACACTTATTGATTTGTTTTCCAAATACAGCAAATATGATTGAAAATAAGAAAAATAATTTTTAAAAAATGACACAAACCGCGTTCGTCTGCTGTCGTAATATCTGACACAAAAAATAATTTACTATTTGTATTAAAACGATAACGTACTGGAACATATTTAATTTTCTAGATCTAATAGTGGCATAATTTATACCTTTTCTATACAGTTTTTTTCCTAATTATAGAACAGAGCCGGGATCTTTTTGAAGGTTAAGAGTGGGTAGATGTTTTCATGTACTGCTTTTTCAAGATATTATACCTTTGATGGCGTCAAGTGGAGAGATAAAATAACTTTAAAACAAATTGCATTTTCCTTTCTCCAAAAACCCATTACTTGGCGTTAATTTACCTGGACAACAGCTTGAACAAAAGCACACTAAATTAGTTTGCTCAAGGCACCTGCCAACAACTTGTACGTGCTCTGAATTTAAAATATTTGACTATGTGATTGCGAATGAACGTGACTCGAACCACCTGGCCAACGTACAACTGGAGGTATTTAAGGATAATTTAAAGAGGTACTTGCACAGTTCTTGATAGTGGCTGTTCTGAGACGGACATTTCGCGCCGAAGAAGCATTGAAATATCATTCACAGATGAATATAAAACAAGCCTGACACAGCTTTGAGTGAGATACTCGAATCTTTGTGCACAGTTTTGAACAACTCTGCGGTGCTGCTGTTGAATTGGTCGTCTTTTGCCGGTTGATCTACCTCAATTTTCTTCAATGCTGAATGCCAACCAACATCTACATAAAAGCGAAAGTGATCTGTGGCATTTATAAATCAACTGACTTGACTTGTGTTAAAGACAATTTGCGAGCTGTTGCGGGGGATTCTACTCACAGCGTACTCAAGCAAATCAAACAGTGCACTCGACTATAAACCAAACAGTAATCACTCCGGGATTCACCCAAGCTTTTATCAAACTTTCCTAACATCTATCACAAGTTTTTCGCTAGTGAAGTGGTTATTACATTGTACTGAACGAGGAGACCAAAAAAATTGATCTTGGATCAAGACGAACTCCAGTTCTCAGAAGTGTCGAAAAAATTAAATTGATTTGCACGTCTGATAATACAACACTAAATATATTCTGACCAATCATAGCTCGCGTCTTTGTTTGTAAAGCGCAGCTGCACCAAGACTTGGATCACATTATTATAACACTTATAATTTTGGTAAGAAAGATTTAAGGACTTTTTCTGAATACGTGACCATACTATCTCGTGTAATTCGTACTGAACATCTGAAACTGAATCGTTTCTTGGTACGCAAAGTTAGTATAATTCATTCATTTGCGACAAATATGGACGGCGTTACACTAAATGGAAAACAGAGGTGCCCGGAGAGCTTCAAATACTTTGCCAAGGTTTTTCCTGAATTTCTTTCCGGTTGCAGAGGACCAACTTGTTGTAAATATCACACAAGAAAACGAAGTTACTGTGAAGGAGCTTATACACATGCGGTAGCAAGAGCTCTCAGAGGCGATCTTCTTGATAAAGAAAATGAAAACATAATCAACGGTTGGCTTGAGGCATTTGGAATAAAATAAAGGTTCCTTTAATATGAAGAAACTGTGTGGCTTGATATAATTGATTTGGTTCTTGTATCAGTCCAAATTATAACGGTGCCAGTTTGATTTCATAACTGGAGAAGAAAACTTTTTGGTTTGCTACTTAGTTTGCCTTTAAACACGGGATTTTTTGGTAACTCACAGCCCGGGAGGAGCATTAGGAACCATTTTTAACTTTCTTTAAATTAAACTCGACAGCACCGATTTGGCCTTCACATAGGTTAGAATGTCCACTAACTAATGTTGCGAAGTCAGGCAGTTTCATAAACGTTTTGGTGCTATGAAAGAGAATATGGTTGGAGATAGGGGCACAGCAGGCGGCACAGAATGTGTTAGTTTTAGCAGGGTAGAGTTGCAGATCTAGTTCCGTGCAGCCTTTTCTGGCTCTTGCTTTATAGAGAAAGATAGAAAGTCGGAGGTATATCAAACAGGATCTCTCCTTTAAGACACCGGAACAGGAAAAAGAAGTCGAGGTATTCAAGGGAGAAGGAAAGAGAGAGGAGGTTTAGATGAACAAGCCTGGATTTATAATCAAGGTCTAGATTATGCAACATAAAACAGGTATATATAGCTCTTCTTTGAACACGCTCAATGTTGCGCAAGAGGTAGAGAGACATGGGAGCTGGGTGACCAAACTTAAGGGGGAACAACGGGTCGTATTTTGGTTGCGATTAGGGGGATTGGAGAGGAGATTTAAAAGGGAAAAAAGAGCTATTAGAGCGCAACAAACACTGTTCCTAAGCGAGCAAGAGGCACCCCTCGGATAACATACGAGCTGGCGTTCGTCCATTAAATATTAAGTCCAAAAATTAATTTTAAACTTACCTAAAATCCAAAAAAAACTTCAAAATTCCTTCAAAATTAACGACTCGCCCCCATTTCTTTTCATCCCAAATTACCTTAAAAACTTCTCAAAATATTTGTGATTCTTTATCAACTATAGTACTGTGTCGCTATGATTCAAAATTTTGATTCTTTATATTGAAACCGAGATATCGGCAAATTATGACGTAATTACGCGGAAAAGACGATACGACCTGACTTGCTCCCTCCTAAGAATAATGATGCGGGAGAACAAGAGCCATATAGGGAAGTTTCTGGGTACTGGCAGGAAGTAAAAAAAACAGTTTTGGCGAAGGAACCGAAGCATGTCGCTTTTGGCTGTAATGGACTGGATGTCATACGACCGCCATAGGAGGTCCTTTGAGACGTAGACTCCCAGCTATAAGTCGTGCGAAGTACTGACGAGATTGACCGAAAGATTTTTCACAGCACAGTGTCGCTCAAGAGGATCACTTTTGCGTGGGATGCTGAGGTTTCGCGTTTCACAGGTTGGAAAGTACCGTATTTATTCGATTAAACGCCGCCCTAGCTCGAATAAACGCCGCACTTGTGAGCAAAACACTTTAAAATAAACGCCGCCCTCGAATAGACGCCGCATCCGTGATGCGGCGTTTATTCGAATAATATACAGGTACAGGTAATCTTTTTATTTGACTAGGGTGGTCCCTTCAGTATAATAACACAGGTATCAATGGGAGCCCTAGATCATATCATTTTAAAGTTTACAATAAAGTGTTAATACAATATATTAAAAGCCTATTTACAATATAGTGTCTAAAATACATTAAA
>JAOEHT020043996.1:5000-13547 GCA_025448195.2 Parazoanthus atlanticus | reverse complement strand
TTTTCTTAATCCTATCGTTTTGGATTTTCGCAACATTTTAAAATACCTTAATTATAACAGCCGAGTCTGTTCGGGTTATTTGCAACTGTTGGTTATTTGGAGGGGTTTTTTTTCTTTTCCGGTGTTATTTGAATAAGAACAACTTAGCAACCGCTCAGAAAATGGCAAAGTTGAAAATTGATCACTTCAAGTTTGCTAAAATCAGAGCAAGAAAACAGTTTTCGAGGTATAATAACTATTTTCAGTCTGAGAAGCAAAGTTCTTTGTTAGCAACTGATCATTTTACGAAACATGACTGATTTCTATCTCGACAAAACAGTGCCACAAATACTAAAACTGGGCAATTCATAATACGATCAGCTTCTTAACAGAGCATTTTTTTCTTTTTTTGAGGAAATTTGCAGCGCAAGTTTATCAAATTGCTCACGTGGGAGCGGTCCCGTAACCGTCTTGAACTTGCGATACCGACTCGCATATATAACGCCGGCATCAACTGCCTCCTGTGCTGCTTACAGGGAGGCAAGGAGGAGTACGAAATTTCAAATCACAAATTTATTTTGGACATTACAACAGATCACGGTTACAGATTTATGGTTTAATCGCGAATCACAAACATTTTTTGGTCTCGCAACGGATTACGGACTTAATTTTGAAGCAATAACGAATCACGATAGCAGGGTATTGAGTCCAATAACGGTTCACGAAAAAATATCTTTACGACCCTGTGCTTAACTCTATGTGCTTCTGTCAAAGATCCCAGGTCTTTTCCGTAGCGATCTGGGACGTTGAAATACAATGTATTCCATCTCACAACCACCCTCCGCCGACGGGTGAAAAGCCCGCGGCAAATGCTTGCATAATTTATAGCACCAGCAGTTAGTCGCAGCTATTACTGGTGAATGTGAACTGGTCCTGGTACGTGCGATTCCGACGCTTAGTTCATAATTACATTCAATAAAGTATTATATTTTCCTTGAAGTTTATTCCTTTTTTAACATTTTTGTAAGCCAAGGAGACAAACACACAAAAAGTTAAAGATCGTGAAATGCGAATTAATCGCCATTTTTTTATCCATACCTTTGCTTGTAGCAAGGCGACATAACCAAAATGTGGCAACGGTTTTTCTTTTTTTCGTTTTGGTATCTGTGGTCTATGTATATACAGTTTCCACCAGTCGAAATTATCCGCCAGGAGCAGAAAATCTATTGGCGGCCCTGGTGATTTAGGACTTTAGGACTTACTAATAATCTTTGGTTTATAATTGTTCTTTTAAGATACATATATAAAAACTGCTTCAAGTAGCTCAAAAACAATTCTTAAAAACGCTGGAAATACGGTACAGATCTAGATGGCTTTATAATTTCAAGGAAGATTGAAGTGGATTAAAGTTCGGAGTACTGAAGTGAACAGCGAACTTCTTGTTAGCCCAAGGATAGGTTATAAAACAACGTGAAATATCCCAAAATGCACTGATCCTTAATTGTTTGTTGAAAGCATTTATTTACTTAATTAAATAGTTTGGGATATTTCAAATGTACTTTAATAAAAGATATGAGAGGTCGTAGTTTATTGTGGAACAACTGTGAAACCATTCTGGTTAACTTGATAATTAACTTTGCCAGAAGACTCATTCGTAATGCATATATGCTGTTAAAATTCCGGGGTCAAATTATTTCAGTAAGGCGGCATGCCATTACTGTAATGGATTGACCGGTGCCTCAGTGTTGTTTAGTCCCACTAAAAGCTTGATTGTGGCTCACCTATTTTCATCCGGTAATCACGCTATTACGTATTTATATCTGCGAAACAAAACCATGATGTCATTGGGTATGTCGCCCCAAGAACTACCAGCTTGTGAACTATTTAAACACAACTAAGTTCCTCCCGGCCAAGTCTAAAGAAGGTGCGACAAAGTAACTTGGTTCTTTCGAGAGTCTGCGATTGCGCTAGGTATGTTCTATGAAAGTAGCAGACCAGTTATAATCTTTTCGTACGGTATACTATTGTATTGGATTTTTAGATTATAATGACTGCACAGGAAAAATTGACGTGACACTAGCTACACACATCTTTGTAGTTTTGTGCACTTTAGTGATGGCGAATTTAAGCCAGAACACGATTTACAGGGACGTAGCCAGGGGGTGGTTCTGGGTGCCGGAACAACCCTTCCCTCTCCAACTTGAAGCAACTGAAAGGAAATATCTTAACTCAGCTCCACGAAAACCCACTCTATCTCTTATTGGAACCCGCCTCCCGACAGCTCCAGGCTACGCCCCTAATTTATGTTATATTCTGGATGAATCTGTGAACAATTTATATATATTTGCCTCCCATCTACATCCCATTTTCCAGGTCTGCCTGGACCGACAGAACCTGATTCTGTTTGAGTACTAAAAATCGGTTTTTTATCGGAGGTTTGCCGCGTTGTATTGTACCGTGCCGTACGATAATGCATTTGTAAGTTTTGTGTTGTGTTGTGTTGTGTTGTATTGTGTTATGTTATGTTATGTTATGTTATGTTGTAATGTGTTGTGTTGTGTTGTGTTGTGTTGTGTTGTGTTGTGTTGTGTCGGAAGAAATCTACTCGTCTGAGTTTCCGGGGGACGTTAATTTCTGTGTGGGTTCATTTTAGGGGAGGGGCTTGTTACGGCATTTTACAGTATTTGCTAAAATGTTTTTATTCACGTATCTCCCCAGGATTTTAAGCAAATCTCAACGTCAGCGTGATGCTTCTATTCGCCCTTTTGCTATTGATGTGTATGGGACAAAACAATCTTGCTCAGGAGGATGAAGGATTATTAGAGGTTTCAGAGGAAATTTCCAAGAAGGGGCAGCGACAAGGCCTTCAGTACATCGGAGTGGGCTATGATATTGTCAAAGGTATGGATTATTGTATAGTTACAATATTGACCAACATTTCAAAATGTTTATCTTTCTCAACCAGTTAATGTTCGCAAAATCGTGGTCAGGGTATGCTGAAAATGTGTTTTGAAATTTTTGAAAAAAAAGTAAAAATTCGTGACTAGTTGCGACTCTTAAAAAATGCAATCACCTTATGTGTCACTTTTAGTTGTCTGACTAGCTAGAATATTCATCTTTGACTCCTATTGCCAAAGTATCCTCTCTACTCTTCTTTCGTTCGTTATAAAGTTTATTCTTATAAAGAAGTGGTATATAGTATATAGTATATAGTATATATAAAATGCAAAAATATTGTGTGCATGTATGAGAAGGCTCGTTCAGTTAAAATCAGGGGTGGAAATGGAATATTGTAATATGAATATTCGCATATTTTTGCCGAGGAATATGAATATCGGTTAAATTTTACAAGGGAATATGAACATCGAGGTTTTTCGACGGGAATAATGAATACAGAAAATAAAGTTCTTGGTGTTATTTTTGACTTGGTATATTAATATTTGCCTTCGGAATCATCGAAATTCAAAAGATATTCCGCATGGAATATGAATATTTTGGTTTCAAATATTTCACTTCAACCTCCGAGTTAAATGGAAGGAGAATATGTTCTGATCTAACAAAATCAAGTACAATTTGAGGAGAAAGATTTTGTATTTTTTTCTAAAAATCTTAATAATCATGCATGCTGGTTTTAATTTCTAGGGACATTTCATTCCAGTTTTTGAGTGAGCATATTTTGCACCAAATTAGCCGTAATTAAAATTTTAGCGTGGCAGAAAAATATTTTCTTTGCTTTTGCTTTGGGACGTGTGTCATAACTGTGTGTCAAGCTATACCCTGGGTACCAGAGGCGATACTCACTGAAATCGAGCACATCATATCAAAATAAACTGCGAAACGTGAGGCCGCAGGCCGTGCTACTCGAAATTGGTCTACGGCCTCACGCTTCGCAGTTTATTTTGATATGAATGCTTCAATTTGAGCGAGTACTGCCTCTGGTACCCAGGGTAGTCAAGCTGTTGTCGTGGAAATAATGTGTTAGGTTTTTGACCCCAGGTAACCCCGAGGGTGACAGGAATTCAGCTGGTATAGACCCGGGACTTCTGTTAACGCGAAAGATCTTCAAACTTATGCACAGCGCACCTGGTACTAGCACATCCGGTGATAATGACGAAGGAATAGACCCTAGAGATTTAGTAGAAATGGTAGGTACGGAGACTGAAACTGTGCATACCTTCTCACGTGTTGTGAGGAAATACCAGCCGTAAACAGATAAAGCACTATTTACAACCATGATGCTTTGCGGGAGTTTGTCATTCTTTTGTTTGCAATCCCTTCTGTTGTTAATTAAACTATGAATATGGTAATGTAAATTATTGTAATTTTTTATTTTCTTCCCAGCATAAACTGTAAATGTCGTTAAAGGTTTCAAATTTTCATTTGTGTTTGTCCTCATCGGGGCTCTGTGTCCGTTCCCCAGCCTCTCACCCAGTTTGACATTTTTTTGAGCAGAATGAAAGTTAAAAAAAAAAAAAAAGTTTCACGAAGGTTCATATGACAGGACGTTAGAGATTTGTGCAAGAATGATGTGCTGCAAAACAAAAAAGAAAGGAACGAATTATATAAACGAGAAAAGGGGAAAACTGGAATTTAAAATTCCAGCAGCCATTCTCGCTGACGCTCCCGTCCTCGTTGCCTAAGCCTTTTGTTACGATAGACAATTGAAGTTATAGTTCAAGTTTTTGATATTTTTGACATTTTTATTTTTTTCGCCATATATTAACAAAATGATGTACAATTTTTAAAAAGTTTTTTACAATAAACAAATAAATTAATACAAATTATATATATTAAATTACAATATACATATTAAATTACAATATACATGCTATAGAAAAAACGTTAAAATGTGTACATAATTCAAAATATAAGAAAAAATTACAGAAAATGGTGAGGAGATTTAGAGAAACCGCATGGCTTATGAGATTTAAATTTCCTGGTTGATTGATGTTTTTATTCTAGAAATATTTTGCAGCGTTCTATGGTCAGATTATGTAAACAACTAAATTCAGATACTTGAGATATACAAAATGAGTAATGGGCTAATATATATATGTAGTATTTGTTGCGTTAATGAGTAGCTATTTAATAATTTTGGATAATAGAGCCTTTAAGTTTCTTCTTAAAAGAGGAAAGTGTACTAGAACTAGTGGTTTTAACGTCAAGAGAATTATAGAGCTTAGGACCCTGGTAGAGTACAGAAAACTGTCTTATGTTAGTTCTACAACTAGAGTTTAAACAACTCTAGTTCAAACATTGAAGACTTGGATTTTATGACACATGTGCAAACGGCCAAGGCATCACATGCACACCTCTTCCTCAGATTCTTCTTGAGTGGAAATAAAACTAAGGACAAACCCGCTACGTTCGGTCAATTATAATTTTCTGGGTCACTGACGTTCTATTGAAATCAAATTCAAATTTATTCGCTGGGTTGTCTACAACAAAGAAACAAATCTTATAAGGCTCTCCATAGAATCAAGTGATTAACAGCTATCCTCGCTCCAAAACGCCACACCTAGTTTCCACAGCTTCACTAGATTTTTACAGGGGTGATGTGCATTTACTGTGTATAGTTGGAGAACGATGAGGCTCATCGTATTTATAGAGGTTGAAATTAACATCCATGTCAGTAACATTTAGGGGATCTCAACTTCTCCTCCACACCGTCCTTTCCACTGAATAATTATATCTTGTTGTCCTTGTGACGTTTCGGCAACTCCTTGCTCTCTTCAGATAATGTTGTCTTGTCTCAGATCCGTAAGTCAATGTTTCAGTCATCCCACTGCCTGTGAGAAGCATGTTTGATCCTTATTTAGACACTACTCTGACGTTGCTAGTACGTTGCTAGTCCATAAGTCCTCTCGTGAACTGCACCCTATGGACAGCCCCTTGCCTGAACTCTGCTTTGAAGTTCATCAAATTGCAGGTTCCGTCAGCCAAACTGTTGTTGATCCGTATCCCCTCGTCTATTTGTCTGATCAGTGGGTCCTTGAATAATTTTGTTGGCTTGAAACTGTAGGACGCCCTGGTGCCCCGATGTGCACTTTGGTCGTGCTCGTCTACAAGTTGAAAAAGCTCCATAGCGACGTTTACGTTTGTGTAGCATGAAGTTTTAAAATTCTGGCGCAGTGCAATCTGAACTTCCGGCGCCGAGACAGAATTTTTGAGATTTCTGCCGTTATACTGAAAATTTCAAAAAAACTTACTGCATATAATTCAGCTACTTTTCGTGCCCTACCAGCTGACAAAGTGTAACGAAATCCGTTTTTTAGCCGTGACCACGGTTTCTTTGATTTTTACTGACATTTCATTCTTAATTCTAATATTATGATATTACGTATACTGTTTACCATTCTATAGCTATAAATACTGTCTTGACAAGACTATACTGTCAGTGAAAGCATGACACGCTTTCTACCGGATTATCTCAGCAACATGTCAGTCCTAAACTTGAAAAAAAAATTAATTGCTAGTCATCGACATATAACTGTTGATCTTGCTTTTCTTTTAAGAAAGTGGGCAAGAATTTTCTCGCAATTGTTTTTAAACATCGTATATTGTCAGTATTTTCAATTTTTGTAAAACAAGAACTAGACAGTCTTCCTATATCCAGTTTCAGTAACCTGATTAAATGCTGGGTGAATATGATTAATTGTAATCAAGCTATTGTCAGGTTGTGAATGAAACAAAAACACATCATCAATTGTTGACAAAAACATCGATTAAAACGGAAGCTTCTATGGCCACTTAGTTGTTGAAGGATTATTTTAAAACACCTTTCTATTTATTAACGGAGAGATTTCTTTCATTATGAAAAATAGAGATTTTGGTTCCATTTGATATACGGAAACTGATGCAAATTTGGTCTACCGTGTTTGTAAAAATTAACGAGTGAGAGCTGTCGTTTTCATTATCTCAAATTTATTGCGAGTTTGCGATGATATTAAAATACTCTTTTGTCCCTTATTCGGATCGTTTTGCATGAAAAAGGAAACTCTGACGTTGAAAAGACACTAATGATAATGATATTTGATGTAATTGTCAAAAACGAAAGTTTGGTCACCCGTTCCAAACACTGTGAAAGCAATGAATGCGTTTGGAACGAAGTGCGAGTTTTTTACCTGACTTTTCACACAACTGAAACAAATTTCATCACATAGTTCACGAAAGAACGTCATGGTTTCCGCTTCGTGCATATAATATTATTCAAATTATTCGCAGAAATGACATTTCGCAATACACCATTTTTCTAATGCAAATTTTTGCTAGATCCATTCCCTTGTCATTACTCGGTCAGATTTGGGCTCATTAATTCAACATAAACATCACTTTTACCCCCCACGAGGGAATGAATCTAGCAAAACTGATTTGCATTAGAAAAATGGTGTATTCATGTCATACAGCTATTTACAAGAAGGGAGGTCTCCCCCTACCGAAAACCCTGTGATGTCAAAGAAGAGGAATAATGCACCATGCGGGAGTTTTTACTGATTGTTTTGATGCAGTTCTCCAACAATAAACACTGGCTCCTGACAATGTTTTTATCAGTGTTTGATGCGAGATCAGCAGCCTCGAGTTCTTGATCTGATGTTTTATTGGGTATCAAGGTCCATGTACATGATCAAAATGGCTATTGGTGATTTGAATAATTAATGTAATTGACAATAAGTCTTAATAAATATCGTCTTTTCAAGGCCAAAGTAAACTCTCGGTTATGGTAGCTGAGAGTTTATAAAACCTACATATACAAGCTTTTCACAGTCAAGAAACGACATAAAATAATACACTAATGCAGCCTCACGATTAACTGAATATGACACAAGAGCTGTGCAGAAGGCCGGAACATGTCATGTTGCTGTTCTCAGACGAACTGTATTTTGGACATGTTGTATCGCTCGTGATAAATATTCTACTGGCTTTTGTAGCAATAATTGGAAACGTGGTAGTATTGGTTGCTATCAAGAGAACTCCGTTACTACATACGCCATCTTATGTTCTGTTGTTCTTTCTCGCTTTTACAGATCTTTGCGTTGGCCTCATTGTACAACCTCTTCATGCAGTCACAACCGTTTAGAGAATGAGAATAATCAAAAAGATTTCTTGCAGTATCGTTGGGTGCTACTGGGTTTTCACCGTTGCTTTTATAGTCGCTTCATGCTTAACAATGACAGCAATTAGTATCGACCGGTTCTTAGCAATTTATCTTCGTTTGCGATATCGAGTTGTTGCGACAATGCGTCGAACTGTTGGAGTCGTCCTGCTTCTTTGGATTTGGACGGGCATCATGGCTGGTTCAACAGAATCCGGCTTGACCTACGCCTTTGAACATGTTTTTAATACTGCAATGTTTCTGATGATCCTCATTGCTTTTGTAGTTACAAGCTTTTCTTTCTTCACAAGCATTCGAATCCTCCTTCAAAGTCAAGCACAAATACAGATCCAACAAGAACAACAGTTTTAGGGGCATTTCAACAACACTGCGGCTTCAATTTTGGTCGTTACAAGCGAAGTGTCTACAGCATGCTGTATGTTTACGGACTGTTTGTAGTTTGTTATCTCTCAGTT
>JAOEHT020043888.1:0-14121 GCA_025448195.2 Parazoanthus atlanticus | reverse complement strand
GGCTTGAATTTGGAAGTTGATGGTATAAGCCAAGTAAATTCAAAACAAAACTGATTGCAATGGAACTTTCCTCAGTTGAAAATAAAGTGATTTTGTTTGTGTTGTGGTAAAATGCCTGGGGCATCATAGTGAAATGTGGCAATTCCAGTGGGTCTGCTTAATACCTGTTTGCTCATCCATGGAATGATGCTTGAGGGCCATTTGGTCATCCTGGGTTCTGCGAGTGCGCAGATGACTGATCAGGCCAATCTGCACCCAAAAGATTCTCTGGCAGTGTGGGCAGTGAAGGGTGGCATCAGTTGGGGATTTGCTGGTGCTGTTTTTCCTTGCCTGCTGCATTGCTCAGCTGCAGCAATCCTGCTGACTTCACAGGTTTTCACACTAGTAGTTATTTTACTGGTTGGTAAACCAGTAAAATATGCCCAGGGGAGGCATAACACCTACCTCCCCTGGGGCAAACTACTGTCAGACAGGTGCATAATACTTCATGTCACACTAGATTGGAAACTTCTGATTTTTAAACTGAAGATTTTCATATGCAAACATATCACAATTTTTCCATAGGGGACCTACTACTTCATGTCTTGCAATGCTCGCTACACTGGTACTTATGTACATAATGTGAAGAGTGGCCAAGGTACAATGGTGTATCCGGACGGGTCTAAATATGAAGGTACAGTGATCATGTATGTGTCTGTATAGTATGCACTGTTTGGGTACAATTCAGATCTAAAGTCAGCAGTGACAACCTGAACTCAGTCGAGTTTTGGTCATGAATGGACTTTGATAGGGTGAGCTTAGCCAAAGGCATCCTCAGAAACTCAGGGGCAGTCCGTCAGTGTGTGTGAAAATAGAAGGCAAGTCAAAAGTAAGTAAGCCTTCGGCCTCACCTCCCTTAGCGTCGATTCGCATGGCATTTGAGACTTATTGCCCCTGGATTTTCGAGGATGAGCTGAAGGCCTAGGCTCCATAACTATCTTTTGAAGCTAATCGTGTATTTCCAAAAATTAATCACACACATGAAATTGTAAGTTCCTAGGGGGGTTGGGGACAGGGGGTTCTCCTATAACAATTTATTTTTAAAGGAATGTAGGAGCTCAAACTGGAACTGATTCTTGGGGGAAAGGTGGAGGGAATGTTTTGGGGACAGGGGGGGGTACCAACCAAGAGTTCCTCGAGCTCTGCAGTGGAAATATGGGCATTTTTTCTGGAACCACACAATTGGAAACAATTATGATTAGTTGCTGGCATACTGCAAGCCCACTATGCCCCAAGTTCCGTTTAAAACCTGTCTGACCTGCATGATCTCCCAGTGACATGATCTTTAGGCTTGCTCAATGGCAAAATGACATCATTTTGGAAGAGCTAGGCCTTTACTTGTAATTCTCCTCAAGCAAGTAAATAAGAGCTCTATTAGCATTGTACATATATATATATAACTATTAAGAAGCCTTTAAATTAAACAACTACATGTTTGTACAATCAATCACTCAATCAATCAACCAATCAATTTCTTACCGACTGACTTGATTACATGTACAGGTACATGGGTAGATGACGAGAAGCACAACTCTGGTGTATACACCTATGTTAACAATGATGTCTACAGTGGAGAATGGGAAAATGGCAAAAGAAATGGAACTGGCATCTACAAATGTGCCAGAACCAATGTTACGGTATAAAACATATTGAAGGCCCATTCAACAATATCAGTATCAAAAATAATTCTTACGAATTGCATTTAAAATAAAATCTCAATGTGATTTACAATTTAATTAATTTTAGTATTAAAACCACGGAAATTTAAAACTCGATTAAAAACTATTAATACTAATTTCAAAAGAATACTACAGAGTATATAAACATTTTAATTTTTTTTTGTAAACCAAATTTTAAAAGATAACTATTTATTTAATATTTACAAATGTTTTTCAGCAGCAGGTAAGTAGACAATAGAACAAGATGTCCCCTTCTAGACCTATCCACCCGGACCCAACCCCCAATAAAAACAATGATGATGAATCCTAACCCATCCCCCAGTACCACAATAGGTTTAAGAAATACACACAGAACAATAATATTCATCAGAATGTAGATAAACCAATGGTAATAACAAAAAGCAAAAAAAAAGAAAAAAAAAAGAAAAAAAAAGCAATATTATGTTACTTTTCAATTTAGATTTACCAACGGCACCAAGATGCTTTGAGGGCACTTATCACTACATCTTATCAACATTACAGTGCAGTCGTAATTCTTTCAACCAACAGAAAGTTTTATTCTTTTATCTATTGGAAAACAGAAAAAAATGAAATAACAATGTATCCTAATTTGACTTTTTTAGAAGTCAGTGTGACAAAACCCCCTGGGTGTACAGCACAAAATTATAGAATGCAAGTAGTCCCCTCTTTTCCTCCAGAAGATAGTTGAGATCGAGAAGCCAAGATGGCAGATGAGAGAGTGGGCAAAAACTGGGGCGAGGACAAAAAAGTGCCCCAGTTCTCACCTGCTCTCTCATCCGCCATCTTGGCTTCTCGATCTCGATGATCTTCTGGAGGAAAAGAGGGGACTACTTGTCTTGCAGTTTTCACCCCTTAAGGGTATGGTTTTTGGGCTGATTTGGTCCAGAATATTATAAAAAGAAATACCTTTTAATGATTATTGTTAGCATCAAAAATAATTGATTGTTGCATGTCAAGTGCCCTCTGTGCATGTAATTCTTACTGTAAACGACTTGCCATGCAAATTATTTGATATTATTAAATAGACACCACTTTTGACTTTCATTTTTTATGTCTCTGAAAAACGTTTTTTATATTCTCAACTTGCATGTATTAGTGACAATTTGAAACTGTTGCATCTGTTAATTATTACATTATTATATATTTGGTATTTCAGTACAAGGGCACATGGTTGAAAGGCAAGCTTCATGGCCAATGTGAAATGATACACACTAACCACAAGTATGTTGGATCATTTCAAGACAACTTGGTAAGGAACATATAACTGCACACATGTTCAAGGGAAAACAATTTACATACAACAGTGATTTTCATAAGTGCGGGAACAAAACTAAGGTTACTGTACGTAATTTATTACACAGTGATTTCATATATATGCTCAGGAACATAACTAACTACAGATAAAGGTACTTTCCCTGGGGAAGGAGGAACAGCAACAGCTATTTACTATTCAAAGATTAAGGTAAAAACTGATGGACTTTACATTCTGGGAAAAGCAGTACAGAAGAGGTAAAACTGTAAACTGGGTGTTGAGATGATCAAGCACTTGAGGTTACAGAACATCATGCACTCTTATTATCATTAGTACAATTTATTATTATTGTCATAAATATAGAACAATTACTGTAATACATTGTACTTAAGCAATTTATTAATTTAATGATGGCTATCTGAGAGAATCTTGTTAAACAAAGTATTTTATGTTTCTCAATCTCTCCCGAGTCTAGCCCAGTGGTAAAGGAGTGTACATTTTTGACCAAGGATACAAACAGTTGGGAGAGTATGAAATCCATGAACAGGTACATTACCAGATAGCTTGTCACCATATATAACATACACTTATTTTCCTTCAGAGTGAGAGATCTCTTCAATATATAAGTTTCTGTGGACAATTATAACTGAAAATCTAATTAACTGAGAACTTGGAAGTTTGGAGATTTTGGAAAAAATACTATAAGCACATGTATGAGATTTTTGACTAGGTTGCAAATTTTGCCCCCGGTGAAAAATCCCATACAATTGCTTTAAATTTTGCCAAACTTCAGATGTAGACGTCTTGGTGATGTTTTTGTCTAAAGACAGAGAATTGACAGAGTAAATAATCTTCACGTATTACATACATGTATGCTTTATCCAGTGATACTCTTTGTTTGTCCATCTGACAAAGTTTATATTTTAGAAATGCTATAAATGAGAAAACAATAAAACAAAGATCGAGGGCTATTGACTGCAATGTGCAATAACGACACTCACATAAAAACAGAACAGATGGGAAGACAGTGTGAAAGTCACCACTGGGGAGGAGCGGAGAGTATTATTTTAGCCTGCTTGCTATATAATTATGTAATTGTAAGTGTTGCATGTCAGTTATTTCTTCTAATCTGCAGAGGAAAGACATGTTTGCTGAAGAAGAGGACATTGTGAGAACCCCAATTTGGAAATGTTATGCATTGTCAGAATGTGCACCCCTGAGAGTAGCAGAGACAGAATCATAGTGATAGTATTCTCCTCCTCACATCTCTACAATAAGTATTTTAGATGAGATGGCAGAGCAGGTGAACAGTTATATTGCTATTATGGTCCTGACATTTAATTTGAGTACTCTAAAAGTTCAGCTTAAAAGCAGTTGTTACATTACACTTTGCTTGCTTAAGCTAAAGATTGAATTTGAGATATCTGACACATAATTTACAGTTTGTGTTTGTTTTTTGTGCGACAGATCAAAAACCAGATTTTGTTTTGTTTACACATTCAAGACATTTCAGTTCATATAGTCTATGGTAAATTTGGTTTGCTACATTTACACTCAGTTAAAAAGAATTACAATAAGGCCACACCAATTTTATTTCTTGTTTTATGAACCCGGCGGTCCAATTTTTGCTGAAATGCAAAACTAAAAAATGTTTCACAATGAGGAAAAATTGAAGTCATGAATATTTTTTATTCAAAGAGATTAATCCTCTGGTTTGATTAATGAAAATGTTTTAAATTATGTGAATAAGCCTTTATTTAATATAGATATACTGTCTTGTGCAGATCATGCCCAAAGTTTTTTTTAAAATAAAAGTAGCACTCTGTCTTTTGTGTTTAATAATGAAAATCTTGTGACATCCTTTTTCATTTTTTTTAACAGTATCCAGTCCTCAATAGTGACCTGAAAAATCTGTAAAACAAGAAATAAAATTGGTGTGGCCTAACATGTAATTAAACTTAAAAAATAGTTTTTTTATTGCACTAATTAAGCACAGCATGGCCAAACAAATTATTTCATGGATTAATAAATGAACCTGTCAGATTGTAGCCTGAGTTCAGGCTCTTTCTTTGTTTGCTGCTGACAGGGTACATGTATCACTCAATCGAGGGAGCCTTGAAAAGAACATTACACACAGACACACACATGTGTACATGTACACACACATAAATAAACAAACAAACAAACAAATTGATGGATGGATGGATCGCATAGTACAGTACATGTATATAAAGGAAGGATATCAGTAGAGGTAGGAAGTTATTGTACATGTACAGACCTTTAGTGATAGTTGCTTTAAATTGCAAATCATTCTGTAGTTGCCAGTACTTTATTATAACTGAACATTGAATGTTATAAAGAAACGTAAATTTAAATGGTTTCATAAATTAAAGCAAGATAAATCACAGTTGATATCATTCTGTGTCTGTTCAAACGAACCTTCTTAATCTGCAGGCAATACAATAATAATACAGGTAGTAGATGTTTAATACAACAGGATCTATCACTTCAGATTTTAGACAGTTTTCTTTTTCTTCCCAAAAAACCTCTTCTTGGCAAATTTTATAATAAAGAACGTCCACACCCAGCCAATAAAGTATAGGATGGTTCCACCAAACTTTACAGCAATAGGTGACTTTTTAGACTTCAAAACACCAGTAAATACCAATGAACCAGGGCCAAGGCGAACACAGATAAACAACAGCATAAAAACAATGTCGTTGACTTTAGCAATCAAACTGTCATAATGATTTGTTTCACGAAAAAACCATCTGAACTGAAGAAACGGATTGGTTAACTCAGAACCAAATACTGTTGCAGTCAATTCCGGTCCTGACGATCCAATGTGTAACACATATGCACAGCCGATAATTGACACAACGTGATGCATTAACATGTCAATTCCTTCTGTTCCCATATAAACTGACCACAAAAAGTCGTATATAAAGTAGCCCAATGTTATGCATGCAATCAGGTCGTGTAGTTGGGTATTTCCATCTCCAAATGCCACAAACGGCCATGGTCCAATAATGAATGCACTCATATAAGAGAGCCAAGTGATCACCACAGCGTGTATAGTGGACACCATGCGGCAATTCCATTCATAACTACAACGGGGATTGATGATACAAACTGTAAAATATAGGCTTACCCACAGGAAAAAGCAGCTTAGTACTGATGGAAAATGTGAAGGTGATGATGGTGGCATCCTTGATTTCTGAAACAATGCCGTGCAACAGTTTCAGTAGCACTAAAAGCTAAGAGATAAAATAAAGTATGAATTAGATAAACGTAAAGACAGTAAAAATCCCAGGGGGTACTCAATAAAGTTTTATATTGGGAGAGGGGTCCGCTGAGACCTAACCCTTTACTATTCTATACACCATTCTTGGCCAAAATTGTAAGTACTTAATTGATAAATGTACACATCCATCCATATAAAATATATATAATATATATTTACTATGGCATCTGAAGAGAGAGGACCTGTTGCAGTCCTTTCGAAACTGCAGTTCTGTAATGCCAATATTGATTTTTTCTTTCTAGCATTTTATAACTGTTCTATAAAGCTCCTTTACTGTTGAGCACTGTTTAAACTCGAGGAAAGATTTTATCCTTGCTTGTATATATATGAAATTATATATATTATATTATTATATATATGATACATGTAGTATGCAGTGTAGGAAAAAAGGCAAAACATCAGATAGCGTTCCTTAATCTTTTTACTTTTCGCTTATAGCTTAACAGAATATTTACAGTATTTTCACTTAACAATGGAGGAGGGAATAAAAATAAAATAAAATCCAGCCCCCTCCAGGTTCATTTGAAATTTTTCACAAGCATTCCAATGTTTCTTTTCTGCACTAATGGCTAAAATAATGAAGTCTGTTATCGCCTTAACTGGGAAATCTGTTTTTAGCAAGGAAAGTCACAAGGCAGGAATGAGGATTAATGTGATAAACCCTGATTCATCTGAAATAAAATTCAAAAATAAATATAATGTAGAAAATAAATGACAAATATAAATTTTATTTTTTTCCAAATAGGGAAATTTAGGTGAGGAGGATCCATAAACCTAAAGATTAAGAGCTGTGGCCTTAGTTTTTAAAAATGTATATATTTTAAGACTAAAGAAATATGAAATAAACAGGTTAAAGCTTATTTAAATTGCAAGTTATAGGATGTAAAAGTTGACCCGATTTCATTGTTTCAAATCAATGCTTTAACATCTGATATTTTTCTGTGCTATAATTTTCTCCATCAAAAACTGTGGATGAGCAATTCAGAATGGCAGAGTGTGGATAAGACTAAAATGACCATTCTTTACAGACTTAAGCTCCTCAACATGCTGTGTCGAGAAGGTCTCACCGATATAGCCTGGTCTGTTGAATCCCAGCTGCCGAGCTCAATTCACCTGGTCTGATCTTTCATGAGGTTTAGCAGCGGCAAAATCATAATTACCATAATTATTGTACCTAATTAGAAGTTAAAGAACTTTCAGAATTGTATCTTTCAATTGCTTCCATCTGTTACAGCTTTATGAATTGCAAGCAAGTCGATGGGAGTGGAAGAAATTGAAACCCAAGCCCCCTCGGCCCCCTGGGGTTATGCCGTTCCCTCGGCTGGGACATAGTTTCACCCTTGTGGGGCACAAGGCCTACTTGTTTGCTGGCTTGGCTAATGACAGTGATGATCCAAAAAATAATATTCCAAGGTTTGTTAATGAGTTACGCAATGAATATTATTTAGTATTTTAAATATACTACTAACTGTACATGTATTAAATTAGTTATCAAATAATTTTTCTTGAATTTATTAAACTGCATTTCTATTCATCTGAAGTCGCCATCAAGATCACTAAAATTATGTTATAAAACTACATCTCACCCAAAGTGTTTTGCCTAGAATTGTAACAGTCTTGAAAGTAGAAAGATTTGCAATTGATCATCAAATCATGTTTAATGTATAAGTTCATTATTAAAAACAGTTGATAGGAAAACAACATGTTGCTAGAAAACACTGTAGTGGATTTGTGATTTTGTGCATTTTTTTTTATTAATAGATGGGGAGAATTTGATAAACACAGAAAGATCAAGATGTCGCTTGAAAATTTCAGAAACTCCCAAAGAAATCAGGAATTATTATATTATTAAGTTTAATATTTTATAACATAATACTTATTGGCTGAACTATTTCTCCAGGTATTTAAATGATTTGTATGTACTGGACATTGGAGCTAGCCACACACTTCAGTGGGAAATGCCCCAGCAATATGGTACAATTCCATCGCCTCGCGAGTCCCATACAACAACTGCGTGCTCCAATCCAGATGGCTCAAAACCCAGATTAATTGTGTATGGAGGAATGAGTGGTTGCCGGCTTGGAGATTTGTATCAGTTAGATATTGGTAAGTGTGTCTGTTTTCTTTTTGTCTATGTTATACTGTACATCTGATTGTATATTTGTTTGCCAGCATTTGCTTGTTTTCTGTTTGTGTTTGTTTAAATTGTTATCTAGCATGTTTTGTTAGAGTCCTTGACTGTTTAACAGAAATGTTTTTAAATGTTATTCATTATAAACTGTGCTCACTTGGTGGGTGCAAATGTAGCTCTGCCTAAAATGTTCTACAGTCATTGGTTTGGGATTTGTTGGAGCCAAGACCAATAATTGTAGAATTGCATGCATTTTAGGAATCGTACTTATGATCAGTTGCCATTTTAGTATTTAGTGGGAATAAGGTTATTATAAGAAGGCGGAACTGAGGCACCAGTACACACAGGCCAGTATTGTAATTTTCAGGCAATTACCCACACTGCAGATTATCCACACCCCCTCCCCCCAATTTTTGTCGATTAGAGAGACAAACATTAACAGATTTCCTGCACCAGCACTAAACCCGCACGTTCATTCATACCAAATACTGCTGCAGTAATTCCATTCACAGGCAACAGTAATATTTAAAAAAACTTCCTCAACTTTCTTCCGCTTCATTGATCAGATCATTGATCCACACCATGTGAATGTAAAATGGTGTGTGACCTTGGTCATGCGTGGCTACATGCATGACATGTGTTGCCATTTGTTTCAAGTGTGGTGTTTTGTTGTTTGTATGGTCATTCCCACCACAGTAAGCATCATTTACCAGTTTCCCTTCCAGACGCAATAGGCAACGTGTTGAACCAAGCTAACATACTGCTTGCAGAACATTTTGTGGGAAATATCACACTATGGACAGACTGACTTAAGAATTTAACAGATTACCGCACTAGTAGATTACCCACACCTGCTTTGATACAGGGTAAAAATAACAGATAACCCGTGGGTAATTGCCCGGGAAATTATAATACCTGTCTGTTTTCAAATCGGACAAAAAGGATTTCACTGGAAGTAGTCTGTTTTGCCCATCTACTCTTGCATATGCACTGTCCTGCTTTGAAAATTAATGAAACCCCTGTGGGAATCCTTTAAGAAGGTTGCAGAATTTCAATCTTTGAAGCAAATCCATGGCTAAACAAATTGTGGTGGAAGATTTTGACCAACTGTAGATGGAAAAATATGAAATCAGTTCTTAATTGTTAAGTAAAAATCCAAGTCCTGTAACTTTGTGAAAGATAAACAGTCTTTTCAAGGTATAATGCACACTTCTTTCTCACAAATTTTGCCTTCAAAATCGAGATGTGTAGTTTATTGGAGCATTTTGTTTTCATATGAAGCAGTTTGCCTAATAACAAAAAAACAAAGTCAAACAAGTTCCCATTTTATGTGACATTAAGATTAAACCAAAACAAACATTTGCCCAGCTTTATCCATCACTTCTGTCCATGGCCATGAACTGAGTAAAGGTTTATCTTCTCATCTATCTTTTGATTTCTTGCACAAATTCGGATATTTGAATGAGAAAAGATTGCGCTGTTCAAAACATGAATTAGATTTTGTCGCAGGTCATCTGGCTAGACAACATTTCATTTAGATAAATATTTCCAGGTGACCCGCATACACAGAATGTAACTTTAGACTTTAGTCTTTCTCTTTTGATATTTTTTTGTTGTATGAAATAAATCAATGTAATAGTTGTGGTTGTAGGATTAAGAATTTGGTAAAAGTACTAGTAAACGTTTACTTTGTATTGTTATAGAAACCATGACTTGGAGCAGGCCAGTTGTGCATGGTGCCATTCCTTTGCCACGCAGCTTACACTCATCAACCTGTATTGGCAAGAGGTCAGATATACACTGTAGTTGACAGCTGTAGAACTGATGCACTTATCACTGTTATGCTGGAGAGGGGAGGGAGTGCAGATGAGGGGCACTTGATTTTTTTATTGAGTTTTTGTTCCAAATCTTTTATCCCGGGGGAAGGTAAAGTTGGTTAATCAGGGCTCGACAGCAGCATTTATGACAAGATGGTCATACAGTAAGACCAATGGAGTTGAAATACCTACTTGGTGCTCGAACGTGCATGTCAGGCTAAGTGGACGTGTCCACTCTGATCTGCTACTGAAAATCTGAATTTTCTACAATATACACACTGATCTGCAATATCACAATCAACTGTAGACCTCAGCAACAACGCAAACACGTTTGAGGCCGAGATAAAGAAATTCAAATTTTGAACTGTATGTTAACATCTAAATGTGCTGTGTGATGTATATCGGTTTTACCGAGGTTACACTAATAAATTATAAGTGAAGTGAAGTGAAGTGAAGTTGACAAGTTTTGTTCTCCACTAGTCAAGGTATATGTTGTAATTCAATTTGCCCTTTGGTACAATTTGTTCTTGTACCGGTTCATTATTTTTTGAACCAGTACAGTATTTCTTGAACTGGTACAATTAAAAAAATTTTGGGTAAAAAAATTTTTTCTTTTTTTCTTTTAAAGTATTTAATTAATTTTTAATTAACAGGAAAAAAACACTTTAAATCCCCCTCCCCTACTGTTTCTAGTCATTCCCTCTCCCGTCGCTCCCTTTCACCCCTTTCCCACTTCTCCCCCTCTACTACCTCTACATCACACAGCAGCTACTCTATTAGAGTTTTTTTCTTACTAAATCAACTAACCTGTTGTCCACACCGGGGTTTGAACCCATACACTCTGGCTTCTGAGTCCTGCTCTCTACCAACTGTGCCACAGAGGAATCATTACAAGTTCCCAAGTTTTTTGTCATATAAATATATTACAATTATTATATATCTAACCCTAACCCTAATCCAGAAACAAACACAACCCTAACCACTTCACATGTTAATAACTTAATACCATATCATTATGTACTGTAATATATTCAGTATTTGAAACTTGTACCGATTTAAAAAAACCCGTACCAGTTCAAAAAAACCTGAGCCAGTACAAATTCAAATTGTACCAAAGGACAAATTTATTGAACTACAACATATATGCCACTGATTTTTTTCACTAGAATACATATGATAAATCTGCTTTGATCTGGAAACAAAATCTCTTTTCTGTAAATCTGTAGTTTGTGGAGTCAAAATTATTTTCTTCCTGCTTTCTTTTAGTTACACTGTCTAGTAGTAGATTATTCCCATATGGAAAAAGAGATTTGAAATCTCATCTTGTTGAAAGCCAGACGTGATCAAACATGCCTAGTAGTCACCTTCACTAATTCTAATTCACTCTGATTCAGTTTTGATTGATAAATTCCAAAAACACTGCACAAGTTTTCTGATGCAAGTCAAGATGTCTACTAGCAAATATGACCAGTGAAGGAGTCAAAATCAGTAATACACCAGACAGTGTTTAGAAGACTACCATTAGTATTAAGCCCTGTCTATTAAAGTAAAGTTCTTTGACTAGCTACCCTACAAATATTCACCTCTAAATATTGGTCAAATACCTGGCCTTCAGGCTGACAGGAGTGAATAAGTTTATGCTCCACATCTGTTTTGCAATTACAACTTTAATGGTGTCATTCTGTGAAAATTTTGGTAAAATTAATATACCCTCTCCCCCATTTTTAGTTTTTTTCCAATTTGAAGAGCAGTCAGTGGCAGATCCTTTTTTTAGCTGGAACAATTTTTTTCTTATCAAAAATAATCATATTGTTTTTAAAAGTCAAAAGTGCACAGTCTCAGATCCAATTTCATTGTTATGTTCAGGCTGTTTAATAGAAGATATTATTATATTGGTCCATTATTTTCTTTTCAATATCTTTTTTGCCCAGCAGTTTGAGTGGCTAGATAAGTGTGTGCACTATATCAATATATTCGCCATATTAAACAGAAAATGGCAGATCACTTTATTCATTTGCTTTGGACTCGTCAAAACCCATATAATAATAAATACCTTATTAAATGTGCTCACCAAAGGGCTTGCAAAATATTGCCTTGCACTAATAAAATATATTATTCCCATATAATACAGAAAACTGTTTAAATAATAAGTTATATATTAGATATAAACTAAATATATAAGTAACTTATATAATGCTGATATAGGTAAGAAATCATTTTCAACATCTGTCCTGAAACTCCCCAGTTCACAGGTCCTGAAGACTACTTTCAATATAAAAAAACTGCTTGATCATAGCGCCCCAAAAGTCTTCAGCACTTGATATGCACATGAAATCTGACAGAAAATGGTTATCCTGTTGAGATGCCTACACTCACAGTTGTTTATTTCATTGGCAGATGTGAGTTCACATGCACATGCATGTCAGCTCATCAAAATGTTAACTAAAGGCAATGTGGCCTGTGCTAAAACCAGCACTATTGCATTCAATACTAGTCATCTACACTTTACTTATATTGTAAGTTAGAAAAAATTAGTACATGTATATGTTCAACTTGTCAATTCTGTCCAGTTTGCAAGTTAATTTTTATCATGGTATAAAGAAATAGATCCACAACTCTCCATTACTGTATTTATGGTAATCAAAATGATCAATCCCATATACTGTAAGTGATGATTGAGTCTTGAGTATAATTCTGCTTTGATTCCAATGGAAGTAATGAAGTGTTACCTAATAATCATACTAGGTTGATCACAAACCATTTATTAATAAATGTTAAATGTTAGTTTTTCTTTCAGCTAAAACTTAGATTAGCTAAAAACTGGATTTTACATTTAAACTGCTTCTAATCTTATCACAGTAGGTGTGACCCAATTGTTGTTATCTATCTAATGGTAGTGAAACTTCTGTTTGTTGCTGCAGAATGTTTGTCTTTGGGGGCTGGGTGCCGCTGGTATTGGATGAAGTGAAAGGAACGCAGCATGAGAAGGAGTGGAAGTGCACCAATTCCCTTGCGTGTCTCAATCTTGGTTAGTACATGAACTAGTGCAAGTATCACGACAATTTGAAGTAGCTTGAAGCAGATGTGAAAAAACTTTAAGCTATTTAAATGTTGTGGAAACTTATCATAAGTGTAATTTGGAAATGGGCTATTCATACAAACGTTGGCGTAAGTTGTTAGTACAGTTTTGGCTGTCTTGGTCTTTATAATTATATTGACTACTGCTATCTTGGGCAGAACCCTACCCTGATAACATGGGTCTTTCTTGTCATTCTATTTTTATTATATATTTTTATAGGCTTCGCCATGAATTAGCAATTACAATACACTGGATTTTAGAGACAAATGTTTGAATAGATTAAAATCCTTGGCAGGCTAACCGCAACAGCTAAAAGCCAATTACAGTGGCCCCTGTTACATAACTTAAAATAGAAAAAATAGAAATAAATATATATAAAAATTTTATAATTATATAAATAGATAAGTAAATGAAACAAAATACTTCAAACAGTTAGCTAGAAACAACAGGAAATTCAGCGAGACAGAGTTCTGCAGGAATTGCACTTGAGGCAGATAGATTTTGAGGAGCGAAGATCTTTGGGTTGTAGTTTGCGAAGTAGGCAGTGCAGTGCAACAGTGGAGTTCTTTTCAGTGATGATAGGCTGGTAGTAGAGACATTGATTTTCTATAGCCTTGCACACAGTACTGGTTACAACTTCTGTTAAATCTGAAGTTTGTTCAAGTCAAGATATCACTTCTATGGTGTCCCATGAGGGCCACACCGAAAAATAAACAAGCAAAGAAAAATCTTGAAAAGAAATTTTGAATCTTGAAAAGAAATTTTTGATCTTGAAAAAAAATTTTGATCTTGAAAAAAA
>JAOEHT020043778.1:0-14121 GCA_025448195.2 Parazoanthus atlanticus | reverse complement strand
TGGGTGGTGGCGACACGCTCGATGGTTTTGGACAAGAACGCAATGTTGGTGATAGGTCGGTAGCTGGAGTATTGATCATAATCACGTTTCAATTTTTTCAATGAAGGATGGACAACTCCTTTCTTCAGTACCGTAGGGAACACGCCAGTTTGCAGGGACGCGTTTATAATATCAGTCAGTGGACCCGCAAGTACTTCTTGAGCTTGTTTCAGAATAGTAGTAGGACACACGATTTCGGTTTCGATTTAGTTATCATTTGCTGTATGTGTTTGCTGTATATATAAACATTCATTTGGTTATTGTTGTGCTCCAGCAACAAATGATATAGCTGTTGATACTGATTACTGACAAAAAGACTACGTCTGTCTAACGTTTAGAAGGAAAAAAGGGCAACTGGGAAAATGCAGATTGATTCAGTCAAATCAAATTAAAAAGAAATCCAGGAACTACGAATAAAGCTTACTAAATTTTAATTCATTATGATGATTCACACTTTATCAACACATCTTACCCGTTGCTGTGAAGGTACTTTAGAGCATGGACAATGCCCAAAGTAATAGCAAGCCTCTTTCTGTGGTCAAGTTCTATCTTTCTATTTACAACAGCGTCAAAAAGATTTCCATTTTTCATGAATGGGTATATAACAAGATGCGGTTCGCTCCTGAAACGCAAAAGGATGCAACTCTAGTTACAAAACAAAGAACTTTGTTGTTAAAACATGTGGCTGCCACTAGTGCTGTAACTACTCCTTTTAAAAGGATAAATTACCTGGAACAGGGACATAAAAGATAGACAATGTAAAAATTAAAGGTAAATTTAAAGGTAGAGTGGCTAATCTTCACCCTTGCTGGTGCTGAATTACAAAAACACAGCTCACAAGGTCGACCGAAAGAACATACAGGCGATTTCGGCAGCCACTAAACGGTCCATGCTTGACCTCGGAACACAGCCTACATTCAGTGAAGTGATATTCAAAGACAACGAAAAAGAGATTGTTTCTACCGCTTTGAAAATCATACGATTTAGTTTCAAAAAGTGTCTACAAACAAAAATTTTCAATAACCTTTGCAAACATATTCTGATACAGCACCAATTGGTTATCCAAGATAACACGTTTTGATGTAAAACGTTTCAAAGTTTAATCAGTTAGTTAAAAAAGTTAATGGTCTAAAACGTTATACACGAACAAATACTATCCGTTCACTCAAACTACTTTCCAATTCTTGATAAGATAATTATATTACGACTTGATCGTAATAATTATATTGTTTGCTGAGCCATTGCTTCAAAAATGTACTCGTTTTAAATGGCTCCATAGTTAACAGTGCTTCTTTTGAAATAACTTATTAGAATATGGCGGTGAATTTGACTTAAAACTAGCTAACCGATAGGGGCGTTCATCATTATTAAACGTCTCTCCGCCATCATGCACGCGTCAACCGCAAACAGCGGAGTTATTTTGATTAGCATTTCATATAACATGCGGGACTAAAAAATAATTTCGCTTGTAGTATGTTTACATAATCCTTTTCCTCGATTTAGTTCGTGTTTGAAAGCTGTTTTGATAAAGTTAATAACTAAATATAGGTCTAGTCTCAAGCTTTTGTTTTGGTCAGTATATCGCATCCTCGGAGACCCAGGGCTAGGGGCGGTCCTTCAGGGCGAGCGAAAGAAAAGTAAAGGGGAATTTTCTCCTCGCGGTTCGGCCTTCGCCGGCCTCACCGCTCTTGGCCTCGCTTTGCTCGGCGTCCCTGGGTCTCCGAGGATGAGTATATCGAGACATGTACTAACAGAAGTAACAGAAAGAATTTATATTCAGTTTTATATTATACATCAAAAGCAATGCCAAACATTTTTGCTGGATCCAGAATTTTCTCACAAAGAACTTTACTTCACTCGATTTGACATTTCATCAGACATATTTATTGAAGTTAATCCTTTTTTCAGACTCTTTTACTGAATCTTGAGCGAAGCTACGAAAGTGTTTTGAAAACTTTGGGATCGTCCTTCCACACGGCGTAAATATAAGCTAAGTTTGGTTTCTATTTTTATTTGCAAATATAGAAGAACATCAACTGACGACGGAAGGTTGTTCATATTATGCTTTACTTCCGATTCATGTTGTTTTGTCAGATCATGATTTATTTTACGGATTTGCTAAATCACAATTCATTTTTGGGAGCTTCAATCGCTTCGTTCGCGTTAGAATGTCCATTGTTTCATATAAAGTTTAATGGCTCTTGTTGTGAGACAATCTATAATATCTGATGATCTTTCCTTCATGTCGAAGGCCGAAATAAGTGTTAAAACAAGCTCAAAATCTACGCAATGGATGACAATATAGTCGCAACGCCAATTCCAGACACCAAAAAGTGATAGAGATTTTCGAAAGAATCGAACGCCCGCCATGTTGGTCGAGCTCTAGTTTGGTAAGCGGATGAAGCCCTAACATGCGTGCACTGCATGTACGCCTGCACTTTCTGCTTCCTAAAGGTTTTTTCTGCCGCTCATACCGGTCTCATTTAAACACTCGCATCTTTCATATCGTGTAATGTCATTGTAACGGTCTGATCTCGTACCGGTCTGAGTTCGTACCGGTCTCATGTAATCACCATGTCAGACGTGTTTTCTCTCTTATTAAGCGCTTGTCCTTTATATTTGTTTATGCCAATTTATTCACAATTTCACCAACTAAATGGTTGGTATATGCGGGGGTCACTACTGTTCAATTATTTCAGTACAACATTTGTCCATGAACATCTTGTCATGAGTCAGTTTAAGTTTAAAAAAGTACTTACTCGGTATTGCTCTTTACGACATCCCACACTGGTAAAAGGAACGGGTCTCTACATTTCGTCATCCTTTTTTCCTGAGGACGTCAAAAGTAAGAACAAGTCAATGAAATCGATGTATCGACTACTAATGCACGATTGAAGCAATAACAAATTCAAAGGCACAAAGCCGGCAGTGGTCTTGTGATAGTTGAATACCAACTATGGTTTATATTTGCTAAATTTAGGTAGTCACGAATGTCTTTCACGTTGTGATTGAGTTTACGTTGTAATGCGTTATTTTCCAACTGGATGTTTTAAATAAGATCTACAGTATAACACCAGACTAATCTGATGAATGAAACAATCTTTGCTTCGACGTTAACGATTGTAAATCGGTAAATGATTCACACTACTATTTAATTATAACCAGTACTCGGTTTCTTAGTGCAGAGCGTTTTCATATACTGTACACTGCTCTACAATTGTTATCATGATCTCCGAGCAAATTCAATTGAATTTGAATTCGGTATTTTTCTTTTACTCGATTTTTTGGTTGTCCGTTACTGTTACCAGCGTTTGTTATGTATAGGGTCGTTTTTGAAACTGTCGATGGTTTCAATGGACTGTCTTGTAGGAAACAAAAGTACTTAAGTTTAGTGATTTGGGCAACGATAAATGTAAATGTGCGTAGATTGAGAAAAGACACACGTAAAACATATGTCTGCGAACTTCACGTAAACCATTGATTATGATAGTCAAGATAAGCAGAGGTGCTATATGCTCTGTTACTGTTTTCAAATCAACAGATATCTGCGTTACTTTATACTACTGAATCCATTATTGAAAAAGCTCCGAGTTATATTATGCGAGTCTCATTTGATTCTGTAAATATAATACTTAGAATATGGTACATACCCTTTGGAAAGAAGCCAGTTTTTCTACCCTTTTAACTGCCAATTCTAACCCATTTCGATGTCCTAAAACACAATGTATATAGCCAGTTAAATGAGAACGTCATAAAAACACTTTCTAAATGATAACTGTAGATTCTAGTTAGCCAGCTTTTTGGTCATCGCATAAATGTAAATGTGTGCCATTTTTTCCACATTTACGTTTTAAAATGGCTATTCGCTCACCAGATAACCTCTTCAAGTAGTACGTAATTAACTTCAGACTTCAAGGGCGGCCGAGCACAACCCGGCACGTGCCACAAGTAAAAATCGTTGACTGGTTAGCAGGCAGAAACAACGTTGTATAACATTCATCCGAGTTACGCAGACAGAATTATTAAAAAGAGTGTACACAAGCACTAATGAGCTCTATGAAACCTTTTCTGATTTTTCCTAAAATTTGTCTACGGATAAATTTAATTCAATTTGGTGATTACGCAGCTCTTCTCGTTGCTATAGCAACTGCATTTTTGATTGACGCTTTTGTCAAAAAGATAACTTTTTCTAAAAACGTAATTCAGTTCGGATTTTTTTCAAATGGAGACATTGCTGATACAAGACCATTTCTGACATTTCTAACAATTTTCAAATCAATTAAGGCGGTTTTCTGACGACATAAAAAATCCAAGATAGCTGCTTTGAATTCAAGATGGTGGTCTTGTGACGTCACCTTACATCATAACCTAATCAATTAATCGTAAAAACATTCATTATGGACTAACTAATTAGACTCCAGCCTTGCACGTTGCTAGCTCCTATGATACGTACACCTACATCAGAAACAATTTTAGAGTCGCGGTTAAACATGGTTCGTTCATCTTCCTGTGACTCCTTTAGAAAGGCAATAGAGCTTGATAAAGCACGTTCAGTCACTGTTAATTAATCGCAAAAAAGGTTTTCCTCAGACTTTTAAGAAGCAAAACAGATAATAGTATCACAAATGATTACACCGCGTATAGCTCGATCAGTAACATTACAGTGATGGCAATAACAAAGACTTCAAGGCGCGTTTTTTTTATCTTTACGACACAAATTGTTGACATTTTGTAGGACAAAATGATGATTAACTTACATGCCGTGGACCGAAGCGGTGCGTCGCACATACTACCTCACACAAAATTCAGGTTTTGCTATCTTGACCTAGAGCAACGCAATAAAACAGGCAGCAAAATAATTCTCCTAACCTAGCGAAACGTCGCCTTCTCCTCCACTGCCCAGCGTTTCCTCGAATCCGTTGGTCGCCTGTACATAATCCCGATAATTCCAGTTGAAAGATCCTTGAACAAATTCCTCTGTATTCCTTCCTTCTGTTTTTACCTGACATTGACGTGTAGCTGACTTAACATTCTGGACAGATGACATGTTACTGGCACTGCCTAACGTTGGAGTACCGCCAGCTGTTCCTTGGCGAGCGTTAACCATTTTCTTATTGGGTGACAGCATCAAATGTTTGGTTGGCGGCAATGGTCGTGAGCCATCTACACCGTGCTGTGCCAAGATACTTGTGTCAACTACAGAGCGTTCTTCGCTTGTCAGACACATTCCTAATCTGGTAAATTGTTCTCTTGGTTGGGAAGTTGATCCTGCATAACCAATGGGTGGGGTCAAACTTGGACGTGGGGATTCGCTTTGCTTGTTTAAACTCAGTTCTTTCAGATACGCAATTGCGTTTAGGTCCTGCCTGCACTCTCTTTCTTTCTTATCCAAAAACTTTATTCCTTGAAGCTGTTGCTGATTTGGAGAAAGGGTCTGTGTACCCGCCGTTGGTTGAACTGGAGACCCAAGTGACAAATGATCGTTAGATGAAGGCACGTTCCTGCCATCTGGATGTACATCCATCCATCCCTCAGTAAGTGAAGTAGTTCGAACATATTGATGAATATCTGCCTCCCCCTGGCCCAATACACATGAACTGAAATGCATTTCATTATGACATTGGTGTTGCAGATTCTGTTGTTGCACGAGCTGCCGCTGTGGATTAAATACAGAAGGAATTGGCACCGGCGTCAAAGTTTGTTGCATTTCTTGCCCATTATTTTGCTGATGTAGTAGCTTCAACTGATTCGGATACTGTATTACATGATGCTGAACATTCTGTTGCTGCATTGGTGGAGGAAGTGGTAGTGGTAGTGGTAGTGATTGCTGTTGCAATTGCCATTGCTGTTGCAGCTGTTGTTGTTGTTGTTGTTGTTGCTGTTGTTCTGGTGTCGGTGCCGATACTTGTTGTTGTTGTTGTTGTTGCTGTTGCTGTGAAAGTGTTTGTTGTAGTTGAAATTGTTGTTGTAGTAGTAGTTGTTGTTGCTGTTGTTGTTGTAGTAGTCGTTGTTGTTGCTGTAATTGCAATTGTTGTCGCTGCTGCCACTGCTGTTGTTGCTCTTGTTCAGTTCGTGGGGGTGAGACGACAGATTCTTGACCGGGTTCTGAATCACTCTTTACAACGGGTGCAGTACCTAAAACTGGAGGCAATTCTGTCTCTCTGCACGGGCCAACGCTACCTTGTTCCTGATTCCTTGCAGCGTACTCAAGTCCCACCACTGCTACTTTGTTTTCCTGGCTTTCTTCGCTATTCGTACCATGCTCACCTTCTTCTGATACGCCCGAGGAATCAGATGAACTGTTCTGCTTGTTGGAAGCATCAGGCGTTTCCGAGTTTACTTCAGATTGCTCGCCTTCTCCATCCGTAAGCATGTAGGCAGTCACAGTGACAGAACTTTTTGGAATCTTATAGACCTGCACGTGAAAGTAGTAGTTCATTACAAGTAAAACACAGACATTTTACAAAAATGTCTTCTAAGTGTAAATTATCTATCTTAGCAATCATAATGTATGTTCTAAGATTTATTCTACAAGACTAGACAGTTCAAGACTTCTTACTATCACACCAAAATTTAAAAAAAAATTTCTAGAAAAAAGCGCTTTAATGATAGTGATAATGTATTAATTTGCAAATGACAGCGGCCTCCTTTCTTGTATACAATCCTTATAGCTTGTTCAAGAATTTGCCATTTACCCGCATTACAACTTGAAGAAAAGAGAAAATAAGGTGCTTGAGAGGTGATCAGTGATAGTCATATTCGATCATTGAGGTTTAAACTGATCAGCTAAAATGTTTTTAAAAAAAAAAAAATTTGAAAATAGTTACTGCGTCGTTAAAATTCTACATTTTAAGCTGCTGCTGCAGCTTTCATCAGAAAAATGTAGCAAGAACAATGAACGCTTGAATTCTGGCATTCAACCATGGACAGGAATTTGGTTAGCGAGCGCAAAGAATTCCCACGAATTTACCAACTACTCACAAATCCCAAAGGACACCAGATCCAAAATACAAAGAACTTGACCTCCAATTATTCTTGCCAAATTTTTCTGATGAAGGCTGTAGCAGCAGCCGAACATTTATAATTTTAACGACGTTATAAAAATTTCAGAATTTTTACTCGTGTTTAAAAACATTAATTTTAACAGATCAGTTTAAACCTCAGTTTTATCGAATAGAAAACAAAGCCGTGTCTGCTATTCCGAAAATTCAACAGAGTATATTTTATCTCTACCTCTTGCTTGAAGGGATGAAACAAAAGTTTTTCCAAAAACTTTTCATCTTGTCTTTTCGAAGAGGTGCTATCTGTAGAAGATGTAATGTAACGAAGCGTCTTTCAGTATAAACCCGGCAACTAAAATACGTTAGCATAATCACAGAAACTAACATAAACAAATAGCGGAAGACACATAAAACTTACCAAACTCGTCAAAAAACGCTTTAACCAGCTGCTCTTTGGTCAGGACTGCTGTAGTGTGGAAAAGAAGAAATATTTAGTTTAAAAGTTAATTGAAAGATAAGACTTAAACACATTTCAGCGCGATTGGGTGGCTCTTCATCTACTAGTATATGTACTAAGAAACATGATTAATATGACTAAAAAACTATTTGCATAACTGTTATAGAAATAGAAAACGAGGCCGCGTGCTATGTTGAGTTATAGAAGTACGCAAAAATTTGTAAGTACACAAGAGAAGTGTTTGGGGTAGCACGAGGCGCAGCCGAGTGCTTCTCTGCACTTTTCGAATGTACGTACAAATTTCCAAGTGCCTGTATAACTCAACATTGCAACCAGACTAGTTTTTTTCATTTTTTCAACTGTTTGGAGCGAGTTCCTCAGTGCTGAAACCTGCAAAAGCCGGCGCAGAGAATAATTCAACTGATTCTGATTTATCGATTTACCCCAAGGTATTGCTCCCTTGACCTTTCTGTTTGTTGTACCCGGCAAAAGCTTCGAATAGCAACTCGAAGTATTTCTGTGAATCTAGTTTTCTTACTCGAGATTCAACTCTTCCTTGAAAATTTGATGAACTTCATCAACTGCCAGCTTTAAAAACATTTGGTGATTTTTCGCTTCTTAGTAGGCCTTTCATCTATGATCGAGTCCCATTTAAACTGGCTGGATCAGTTTTGTTTCTTCCGCGTACTTCGTACTTTTGCTTAGAACTTCTTCAGTCTACAAATTTTAGCTTGAATTGCAAAATGAGCAGGCAACGACAATAGCCACGCGTCGCTCAACATTCGGCGCGAAAAGTTGCTAATTTTCCGCCTTTGACAGGTCGTTGGTGGACACGTGCAGGGTTGCCAATCTGAATCTTTAATTCCTATAAAAAAAAAAAAATTTTTAAAAAGTCGAAATCAAGGGACAACTTGGGGAATTCGTCCATTTTCGGGACTGAAAATTAAAGTTCATATTGTAACGTAGCTTGGATACTTCTATAAAAATTTAGAACCTACACCCCAAACAATCAGGGCCCGGTTGTTCAAAGCCCGATTAGTACTAATCCTGGGTTAACTCTTTTGAACAACCGGGCCCAGAAAGCTCGTTGTATTTGATTTATTTCATAGTACACAATATAACATAATGCAAACAAATGCTGACAGTATATATGTACTGTGACAGTTAATGTAATTAAAACGTAAATATAAACAACAATAATAATAATAATAGTATTAGTAACAGCAATAATAACAAAAATGAAAAAATCAATTTTCTTTTAACATTTGATACTATTGTGATAAATTTGATTTTTGTAGACATTTTACTCTGTAATGTCAGTCCCCTTTTTACCTGGAATCTTCTCTTTATGATGACCCATCACAGGAACCTTCATATACTTCGTATCGGAGTCAATGTAAAAAGCCTTTCCAAGCATGTGTTTCAGTTCGCCAAAGCAGCACTCTATCAGGGACTGCTTGAGGGATCTCTCACATTTCTGTTTGCCTACCCATTCTAGAACTTGTTTTACTTCATCCGAAGTACTTGCCATTCCACACGCGAACATCACCATCATCTTGAACTCTGGCTTAAAGGTAAACGCATTCAGCTCCTATAAAGCAACCAAAAAGTTAAGTATTTGAGCATCGTAACAATGAAAATACCTTTTAGTGTTGTTGCAAGAACGGAAAGGGAAGTAGAAATTGGATGTGTGAATCGCAAGAATTATATTAGTTGTATTATAGTGTTGGCAACTGCAATACTCGTACTCGTAAACAGCTTAGCTCCATTGGTATTAATCAGAACAAACTGATATATGGTGATCCGTAAGTAGCACTGCATGATTTTAACTTGTGATATTACGAGATGCCTGAATTGTCAAAGTCTTCTTTTTAAGATTATCGTCTTAGATTTTTCAAGATATGTAGTCATGCATGGTCGTAATCTGACCACAACCGAATTAGAGTTTCGGAAACAAGTCTTTTAGTCACCATATATGCAAAACAGAACACTACTTTTAGCAATACTGTTGTTCAAAACGCGGATACACTTTCAAACAGTTGAAAAACTAAACAAGAGCTACAAGGTCAGCTGGGAGCTGTTGTTGGGTAATTTAGATGGTAATAAGCGGCAAATGAACACACGTATTAAAGTGAGGGGGGTAACCAGTAAGGTTTAGCCGCTCAGCACTAATAAACAGATATAATGTTATAAATATGATAAGTTGCAGTGCTGTACAAATATCCCAAGTAGTTTCTGGGACAGCTGACCAGCTTCGTGTGGCCCCTTCCCTTTCTAGGGCTTTCGCTCAGAAGGAACTACCTGGGATATTTGTACTGCACTTCAACTTATCATATTTATAACATTATAGCCATTTGGGAGGGTTTGGGACAAGCGAACGAAATCCCATTTTTGTTCACTTTTCATTTTATATGTGGGTTTTGAAAAATCTTTGAAAATAATCAGCTGGGATAGCGTTAGATCAGAGCGCCACAGGGAGGTTACACTTACTACCAAACTCGAACAAACACTCACACTAATAAAAATTGCAAGTTAAAAGAGAGGATAAACTGAAGAAAAGAAGAATCTACATAAACAAAGATAAGAGTACTGATGAGTATCGAATCAGGGGCGCTTACACTCCAGTCCTATGCACTGCCACTACACCAACCACTCAATTCGCTGCCACTCGCTCAATTTTTATTGTATATTTGTCCCAGTCCCTTTTCTCAAAAAATAACAGAAGAAAATAACCCTGACCCCAGCCTTCGGAATATTTAACGATGGCCGTAAAATTTGAACCATGAAGAATGGGCACGAGTTTGGGCTCGACCTCCTTTTGGCCCTTCTGATCTAGCGCTATCCAATCAGCTGCATGCTTGTCATATTAGAACGATGGAAATTTTGTCCAATCCGCTCAGAAAGCCAAAGGTTTGAAAACTACTCCGGTCACCATATTATTCGTTCCTCCGTCCTTGCTCTCAGAAAACCCTGGAGGTAACTGACTTCTGGAAAATTTTATAACTCTATCCTACCTGGACGTTGTTCTTGATGAACAACGCGGCCAGAAAACTTTCTACAGCTGGGTCCACAAACAGCAACATCATTTTCATCTGAACATCTTGCTTGCTTGCTAGCCCAATGTCACACAGCCTCTCATAATTGGGACAGGTCTGTTCGAATTCGCTCACGAGAAATGAACTTTTGCCAACTTTCCATTTAGCGAGAATGAGCTTCCCAGCATTTTCAAAGCACTTGTATAGTTTTTCTTTAAATGGCTCGATGTCGGCTATCTGACGTTTTGAGGCGTACCTCTGCATGCAACCCAGAACTATGTTTCTTACCATATCCGTAGCAGATGCTATTTGTCCTTGTTGATCTTGTTTCCAACAATTACAGACAACATCAATAAAGAACGGATTGGCAATGGTAAGATTCATTAAATCATATTCACAGAGAATATTGATTAGGGTCTCGCTATCTCTGCCTGTAGATCCAAAGACACACTCGTTTACTGTTCGCAAATCTCCTGTAGAGGTGTCTGCTACACATAACTGGACATCACTCTGACTGAAAACCGAATCAACTTCAGTGTTCACTGGAACTGTAACAATAACTTTGCAATAAGGAAGCTTCTCAAATACGTTATTCAAGTCTATAGTTCCCTTCCTCGGCATATCTAGAACAAAGATAACTTGTTCTTGATGTTTTGCAATGAACTCCAAATAATCATGATTCTCTTCATCGGAATACTTCGTCTTAACTGCATCTTGAATGTCCCTCCAAGTTACTGACGATACCTCAAGACGAAAGCAATACTTTGGTGCTGTAGGTTGAGATAGTATGGCCAACGCTATTTTCTTGTTTAACGAAGTAAGACCGCCAAGAAATGGACCTGTAATGATGATAGACTTTGCATCTGGATACTTTGTAATGATCTCGGGGACTGCAACGTAAGCTTCTTGATCCAACTTACTGTGGATAGTCCAGTGCAGATCCCACACTTTTACTTCCTTATATCGATCATGAAGGGGAATGATAACAGTTGAAAACCTTTGGGCATCATTCTTTAAAGTCTCCAGGACAAATTCTGTTGGAGTTAGAAAAGAGAGTGTTTGGTATTACACAATGTATCTCAAAAGTAAGAGGTCACACATATTTAGCAGTTTTTTTAGTCAGTATTGCTATTTTGTAATTCACACTGAAAATCACCTCACTAGGGATATTATTATTAAAGTTAGCCACCTAATGATCTAGTCTTCACTGTAATACATCTGAAGGAATGAGCAGAAAACGGCAAAAACCCTGTCTTCATTCTTACCACCATAGCTCTAAACTTCTAACAAATCACAAACTGATTAGCATAGAACAGAGGAATTAGGAAAATGTTAGTTTTTCTGCTGATCAAAAGATCACCTCTCCCTAAGTAGACGGTCATATTTCCAAAATCGCTTTCTTTGCATTCTTCTAACATATGATATATTAATCATTGACCAAATGGAGCTTGTCTGACAAAGTTGTAGCTTAACGAACCATAGATGTTCTTAAGACGAAAGTCCTGAAAAGCGCGACGACCACTTTTGCACTCTGATCATCTGGAGTGCGTATGCATTCCAATCTGAGTCGGATGTTTTTTGTGTTTTCTTACTGAAAAACAATCTCTGGACCATATTATACGTCAGCTATAACATCTATATATCCCGAGCCCACTCCAGAAGCATGTGCACCAACCTTCCTCTACGTTACCATCACTGTGCGGCTGTCCACTAATACCACTCGGTGTAACGTCAGAACCTGATGAAACCCAAAAGAATTTGAATCAAAACTGATTCATTTACACGACGTACATGTTCAAATATTCTAAAGCATTATCACAAAGAGCTAATGGCTGTGATGCTTTCGCAATTGCGATGTAAAGATTCTTCTGTTTGAAACAAACAATTTGGATCGGGTGTCGGTTGATTTTCAAAATCTCCCAAGATATTCAAGTTCTTTTAGTTCCAAACAATTGAAGAATACCTTCTTCCGAAAGTTGCGAGGTCACGACTCGACTGTTATCTCCAATTGCTATACACCCTCCACCGTAGATGTTAATATTGTAAGTGCTTGCTTGATTGGTTGTAGAACCAATGTTTCGCGTTGACACACCTAAGAAGTAACAAGAAAGAATTACTGGAAAAGTGAGTTTGAAAACCTTTTCTAATGAGAGTAAAGTAGTTACAACAAAGTAATTGAGAATTCAAAGCCAAGAAGCCCGGGCCAAGAAGTAACAAGAAATGAATTCCAACTGGTGGACAATGTGGGACTTCTTGTGGCTTTGTACCAAAAACATTTGGAATGAACACCCTCTGGCAATGTCCTTGTCGTTTGGACCAGAGATGCAATATAAAAAGACACTCCAAAGTTGCAAGGGAAACCCTGATCAAAAGATCATACTCTCAGCCTAGATAATTTTAATTAAAATATATTTTCTTTCTCACATGATATATTATGATCTTCAACCCAAAATCTGCCGAGCCTATTTAAAGTTGGTCAGTTGTCACACCATGTTTTATAAGATTTACAAGGCTACGTGAAACAATTATTATGGATACATCGGCGATTTTTCCTAATGTTAAAGACGTTCAGAAACTATACAGGAGCAGTTAACGAGATTTAAATTAGCACTTATAGTGCTAATTGATCATGTCATGCGATTTCTTTCTGGAATTTAAGGATTTTAAAGTTCCTTCCCTTTTGCAGATACCGGTATAAACACGTGCATATGATGTCTCTCCTTTTGACCTTTTGAACAGTTACAAAGGCAATGCAAAGGAGCTTAGATTAGAGCTGCATTGTTTTGTATGGTTCGATCTTGTGTAAATGCATGGGGATATGTTCCCATTATTAACGTTATAGTCTGGTTGTCCAATATTGTACTTCATCTAAGTATAGCTTCGTGATAACATTCAGAGAGTGACGCAGTACCTTCTTGTTCATCCTGAGTGTTGGCAATTGGTACTTCTTCCTCCATAGAAAGTACAGTAGGTAGTGCACCGTATGCTCCTGGGGAACGAGAATGGTGTTTGAATATTATAAAACGATTTGCTTATGTACGAATTTAAACTGCACTGTCTTGCTGAACAGATATTGACCAAATTGTTCAAATGAAAGCATTTCTTTTTTCTAAACTGCTTTTCTCAAATAATGTAGACAATTATATTAGAATCATTTTTTCCATTTAAAGAATTATTGAATTTCGACTGGTAAAGTTAGTGCAGTAGGATAACTCAGTGTGAACTGTTGCCGGATATTTGCAATTTTAGTCTTCTACAGGCTTGTTAAAATATCATTTCATTTATAACCGTATTTTTGAAATTAAACCATATAGTAAACCCGGCTGGATTTTTGTCTTTGGCGGATTCCTTGCAGCTGGCGCAGTGACAAAAAGGTGTAAGTGATGTTCATAATAATAATAATAATAATAATAATAATAATAATAATAATAATAATAATAATAATAATAATAATGATGATGATAGTTTTATCTTATATATATTTTTAACTATTTTGGCGAAGATGCATGAATCATAATGATAATGATGATAATGTTAATACTACTATTATTAATATTATTAATAATAGCAATAATTATCAAATAGTAAT
>JAOEHT020043669.1:0-14125 GCA_025448195.2 Parazoanthus atlanticus | reverse complement strand
GTTCCGGGGGGGGGGGCTCGGACCGTCCGCTTTAGTAGCCAATAGAGAGCTTACGAAACCAGGAGACGACGTCAGACAACTAGAACGGTAGAAACCAATCGGCTTAACTAAGGAACACAATAGCCGGACGTAAATATGCACACAGCTGGCCTCTTTTTCACCATCATGCTTAGAAACACGACGTCAAAAACCCAATTTCGGGTTTTGTTGAGGACGTAAAATCCATCTGTCATTTGTTCGGCCTTAAAACTGCAGTCTGTGGTACCCACAATTCACACTCCTTCACATTAAAATCAATTACCAACGATTGAATGGTGAATAGAGCAAAAACGAAGATTAGAAAATTAAGGTTTAGGGGCTCTCGTCGCAGCAGTCTTCGTCCTGGTTTTGTAAGTTTCCTAATTAGGGAGCTTAAGAAACCATGACGGCGACTCTACTAGAACAAAAGAATACAATGTTCAGGTTTCCAAATATGGAAACACAGTAGCTAAACACGAACATGCATAGAGCTGGCCTCTTTTCACCGTCGTGTTTAGAACTGATACAACGCTAATATTCATTTTACGGGTTTCGTTGCCGATATAGATGTGGGAACATTAATCCATCAGTTATTTGTTCGGCCTCAGAACAGCAGTTTCTGGTGACTACCACTCATTCTCCTATTTCAAACGACTGAATAGTGCATAAAGCAAAGAAGAAAGGAAGAAATTAGAGTCTTGGGGGTTGTTGTTGCAGCCGTCGCAGTCATAGTTTCGTAATCTCGCTAATGTCAAGTACAGTGCAAGGATAAGCGACCAATTGTTGTTATCGAAGGGACGGGGGGGGGGGGGAGAGAATTGGTTTTGTCGGCTAAGCTTCGGCTGCACATGTTTCTCGTTTTCCCATACATTTCTTAAAGGTTTCGGTGTGCAAACCTTTTCTTCCGTCTTGATCATGAGTTAGTGGAGATAAGCGATAAACAAATATATCGGAAACTCAACAGCCAGCTCGGTCACCCAATGAGATCCTTGCTGCCAAAGAGAAAAGAAACAAACTACAACCTGAGAAGACCACACTCGAAGCGGCCTGTTGTCAACACCGAACGATTTAAGAACTGCTTTTCGAACAGACTAGTTTTCAAATATGATTTGCCTGCCTACTTAATGTAAATTGAATTTCAATGTTATTCAAGTATGTAATTCATGTATGTATGATACATGGATAATCATTAGAGAGGATTGTTGTTGTTGTTGCAGACGGGGATGTAAACAACCTTTTTGCATGATGCCATGTCGTTTTGCAACTGGAAAGCCAATAGCTGTTGTCGCTGAAGATTCAGATATGTTCCAGTTTATGACACATCGTGTCGATCAATACTCAAGGTTGTAATCTGTAAGTGGTGACAGCAAAGCATACTGTGTACATCACAACCTTGAAGCAGAAATTGGATCTATTCCTGTCAGAAGCCCTCTTCTTCTCGCATGCCGTCAGCGGGTGTGATACCACGTCAAGTCCATATGGAATCGGCAAAGTGACCGTATACAAGAAGTTTACTGCCCTGAAAAACTCCACCACCATCTTAATGTCTCCATCTTTCTCGAAGAAAGACGTTGAAAAGGCAGGAGAGGAGGCCCTTCTTGAGATATACAGATGTCCGACACCATCAAGCCTCAAGTCTGCATGAGTGGAGAAGTTTCAGGTGGAGGTGGCCACTTCGGCAGGGTACGTGGCCCTAGAGAAACCTCCACCCACAACGGATGCAGCGTCTTTCCACAGTTATAGGACTTATCGTCAGGTGTTGGCATAGCGTGGGAACGGTCTCCCCCTGTGTATTGGGGTCGGACAGCATCTTCCACTGGTCTCCTGCCTGACAGAATGGCTCTGCCAGCAGCACCAGAGCAATTTCTCAGGACCATTAAATGTAGTTGCAGTGGTAGGTGCAACGAGAAAGGATGCACCTGCCGCAAGAATTGGCTTTAAAATGCATCAGCCTGTGGCCAGTGCAAGAGCATCTCATGTCTGAATGTGCCACAAGTGGAGAGCAGCGATTATAATAATGATGACAATTAACTGTGTCCATAAACAAGGCTTGTTTGTTGCAAAAAAAACCCCACTTGGACAGGTTATCTAACGTTTGTTTCAATTGCCAGTTTGGTACGATTTTTGCTTTTTATAAATCAAGTTTGACTTTGACCTTGACCTCAATCCATGACCTTGACCTTGGACAAATCCAGAGGTAGCGTCAAACGAATGGGCATGCTAAAATTAGTTGGAATCAATACCTCATATGTGCTTATACGTTAACTAGTTACAAAATTAGGTCCATTTGAATATGAGATTGTATAATGGCGGCCATCTTGGATTTGACCTGAAAGCGAGGTTTCCCACGTTGGTGGAAAACGAGGTTCCTATGGTCAGAATCGGGTGGGGTTTTTTGTGTGTAACAATATACCACTAATAAACATATTTCAGGTGAGAAAGCTTTGTTAACATTTTTGTCCAACCTATGTCATTCGTTGACGGGAATGTCTCTCTTGTTATGCTGTTTGATTTCACATGAGAAGTGGGGTACCCCACCGAGGTGAGGTACCCCGGGTCCTCAGGCCGGGTAACCCGGTTTGGTGGGGTGAATTTTCTTCATGTGAAACGCTGGAGGTGGGGTACCCCGGCGAGCTGGGGTGATGTTCATCCGGGCATTCCTGACTATGTTTAAGCGCTAAAGCCCGCCAAAACAACATGGCTGCCAATCGTTTCAAGCACGGTGAGCTTTATCGACGTTATTGTGCTGACAAACCTGCTAAAAGCGATGCAATTTTTAACGAACGTGAAGATATAAACGATGTAGTCCCAAGCAATCAAACTGATTCGGTTGATACTAAAAGCGAATGCGACACAAGAACAACAAAGAGGAAAGCTTCTTCCTCGTGTGCAAATGAGCGTCCAAAAAAGTCCAAGTAATCCAACGACCACGCTATACCATTTCAACACCCCACCCCGGGGCCCCGCGGGTTACATGTGAAAGCAAACATTTTTTCACCACGGGTAGACGGGGTACCCCACTCACCCGGGGTCCCAAACTTTCATGTGAACAGGCCCTTACCTCAAAACTCAAACAGTGACTTCGACTTGTTACTTATCCTACTATCAGTTGTGGTTGAAGTATGGCGTTAAAATGGAAGGAAAAGACGACTCGATTGACTTTAAAACCTGCATAAGAGAACTATAATTCACGCGACGATGTGTTTTCAGGAGACATACCTGATAGATATAACAATTTATTATCGAAGTAGTTTTACGCTGACGACGATAGATGACACTTGACGTGACTAGGTTGGAGATTATCAGTGTAAGTGAGATTGATGAAGACTTTTAGTTAAAACTTGGCTCGTCATATATGGCAACCATACTTAACGGCAAAAATAGAGACATACAATTTGAACATTACTCAGTTTACATGAAAAATATGATTGTAACTGAAGTTCTTTGAATGATTCCAGTTTTGCAGTGAATTTACAACTTCAACTTCATGGCCCCTCGGGAGGTTACAAAAATATGACAGGCAGGTGCGAATGAAGCTTTTTAAAATTCAAAAAGTCAATAAACCAAATACATGGCAGCCAAAATTGTTCAGCCCCCAAATACAAAGCAAAATCGCCCAACCCCCACAAAGTAACAAAATTGTGAACTTTGAAATCCCAAAAAAATCTTTCGCAGCTCCCCGTCACTTTATATGGGAGTAATCCCCGGAGTGCATCCCCCTTTCTCACCCGAGCTCATAGCAAGTCTTCATATCGCAGAGGCGGCACACGTGCATACTCGACTTTAAGTAAACGAGTTGTTATCATCGAGCAGCTATTATCGAGTTGTTGTTGTTCATGAGGAACGTATTGTGAAACGGAAAACAAGCACGAAGTTGAAAAAATATATATAAAAGCAAGAGAACTGTAAAGACCAACTAACTATTAAGATTATGTTAATTGACCAGCACAGACCATAAATAGTTAATGGCTGTCTAAGAGCTTGTCGCATAAATTGTGGCACAAGATATTGGACCAAATTTTGTAATACTTTGGATGAATCATGATTGCAGAGCTTGGCCCTCAGAAATGTATCTTTTTTATGAAACCTGCGTTTGGATACGCAACTAAGTTGTGGTCGCTCAAACAGATGGAAACTGGTATCTTAGAATTTGGTATAAAGCAACACAATTTGACAGATTGTAGCGAAAGTTACCCACCAACCTACCTTCATGTGATAAAGGTAAACTCCATATTTCGTTTTCAAAACACTTGGTCTAGTGGCAGGATCAAGATGAGCTTCTAGAGGCGATCGCACAGGTTTGTTGAAGTCAATACACGGCCCTTTAGATAAGCAGGCCGTAAAAATCCACAATAATACAAGGAAAGCGAACAAACCAACGGAAATATAGATTGCCAATGCTTCGTCTTTCACCAAATCCATTCTCCCTGAAGTGTAAGAGTGTAACGTCTGTCAGTACAAGACTCAGAGATCTTTAGATTCGAATCCAAAGGCATAAGACGGAAGCTTGATCTTGTTTCAGTATGGTGGCTTTATACATAACGGCGAATACAGAATTAGAATGTTGTTTTTTGGCGAAAGGTCAACCACATCTGAACTCGCTGCATTCATTCGTTATCATTTCAATTGACACGTGGGCTCGCTATTGACATAATGTACATGTATTGGTTGCCTGCAGCAATTGAAACAAAAATAAATACAACTTCATGACATTTACTTGCGAAAACATACAGGTTTATTAATGCAAATGTACAAAAAAATAACATATTAAATGGATTATGTCTACCTCACCGAGTGCGAGCTCGAGTTTTTTAAAATTGTAATATAGTTCACTTAAGAAAGAGACTGGAGAGTTTGATAACTGGCTAACATAGTAGACAACCATTTTTCAGATGTCCTTCACAGCAAAATATTTCTTTTTCTAGTGATCTAGGAATTAAAATATTCATAGACTAATGTCATAAGCGGAAGAGTGCTTTAACATGGACAAACTGATATAAAAGAGGGTTCAATTATGCAACAGATTTAATATTAGTTATTACTGCTTTTGAGTAACTAAGTTTTATCCCATGTGTTGTATATTGTTAGCATACATCGTAAGCCGTTTCTAGCATTAAAATAGGTTTTTATAGAACAAAAATATATAAAACTTGATAAAATCTACTTGCAAAACATACAGATTTACAAATGCAAATGTGCAAGAAAAATATAAATAGATTATGTCTACTAGCTCACCGATTGTCTTGAAAATGGCAGAAGCTCCAGTAAAATAGTAATACAGTTCACTATAAATGGGCAATATAGTGGGCAATACTACAGTATTTCTTTAGAACTAATTAAAATTGTTTATTGTAATAGTACTGACACTGCATGCAAGATAAACATTAAAATGTGCATGGAAATATATCGGTCATAAGTGGGAGAGTGCGTTAATATGGATAAACATAAAGCGGCTTTCAGCGCAACAGATTTAAATAATGTAAGTATTGCAGTGATTTAGTATTACATAGGGAGGGGGCATAAATGATGTTATCCTGTCTAATATGACTTTCCAAAAATACTCACTCAAGGGCTGCTCAATTCAACATGCTAAGACAAAAAAATTCCAAACGATCAAGACAAAAAAGTAATGAATTAGATTCGTATAAATATTTGTTATTGATTTTTAGTTTTTTGGCATAAGATTTCTTTTTCATATTTTTCTATCTGGTCATGCCTTTCATATTACAAAAAAATCGTTTTGCTAAAGAGTTTTGAAACATGCATTTTGTATTCTAAATTTGAAATATTTCAATAAGCTAAAAGTTCATTCTTAATGCATGTTTGTCTATAACAATATTTTGCAGCGCGACCTCTCTGTAACTAGGGTCAATTGACTCAAGTCTGGAACTCTTTCACTGAACAGCTGCAGCAATTCGACCGTCTGCCATTATCGTAAAGTCCATCTTTCTGGTTTATTCTCAGCTGAGTACATGGCAACGTTTGTAATCGGCTTTTCTAATCTTGCAAAAACTGGAAAATTAACCGATATCACGATTTCAATTTTTTCGCAAAGCAAAAATCAGTTTTGCATGCCGCTCCCATTAATTGGGTCGGATTCTGACTGGATAACCACGGTTATCCTTTTACAGTTTAATTATCATTATCATTTTTGTTCTTGTTATCAATGAATGTATATATAATTGTAGTTTCACTGCATTTTTACTTAGCAAAAGTTTTATCTGAAATTAAAGTTCTTGTACATAAGAACAAGGTTGAATAAATTTGATACAGTTAATTGTTAAAGCAAAAAAGACGAAGACCAGAAACCGATTTTCTAATTCAATGTGATTTTATGATGATTTAAGAACCAACTGTCTGAAAACATATTTCAAAAAGTGAATACAACAATTCTTACTCTTGATTAACACTCCAACCACATTAAAAAATACTGACGAGAATTACGCCGTTATGCAAACTTACATATATATATATATATATATATCATGACTCTTTCGAAAAAGAAAAGTTAGTACTAAATATAATTACGAATATAAAGGACAAGAAATTTTAGGACTCTTAGGTCACAACCATTTCAATATTTCAAAAAAATTATTGCATTGCATCAATATTTCAGCAGAGCACAAAGCTCCGAAAAAAGGATTTTCCTGTGCTTCTCTGTTTATAGGCACTCGTCCATCCCGTCCCTCTAAAATCTCAAAAACAAGTATTTTTCATACATTTTCTCTTGTATGGGACGCCCTTAACCTAGCCCAAAAGCCGAGGGACTGATATCTCTTCCCCGGTTAACTTCACAAAGAGTCCACTTTTTTTTTGTAAGAACCTTTTTATAAGAGGCTGAAAATGGGTAAAACTAAATAACATATTAAGAACATAACTCAGGCTGAAGTTTAGTTAAGAACATTTTATTCCACCTGTTTCTAAATGAGCAATGTTTACACATGTATAGTCCAGCGTGAGCCAATTTAATAAAAACAAACACAAAATCATATTTCAATATGTCAGTAAACAACATGTCATCTGTTGTAACAAAATACCAACCGCAAACAATTCTAATGCAACATGTAATTTTCAAAAGAACATTTTAAGAATATTTTGAGGCTCAAATCGCCAAAAAATAACAAAGGTCAAAAACACTTCAACCTCAGTTCAAAATTAGACGTTCTTTTTTTTAAAAAAGAGTGTATCAGTCAGGTTTGCTTCAAACGTTGAAAATATTGGATATCAAAAGTCGTAAGTATTAGCCCTGTAGACGTTTTCTTGTTTATTCTACAAGTTAGTTTAGACGAATATTTACTGTCGAGTTATGCGGCCTTTAATTCATCTCGACTGAAGCATCACGGGGTGGACCTTGGGACGGGAGAAAATCGTAAGAATGATTGCCCCCCTGGGATGAACTGTCCAGCTTGTAATATAGTTAATACTATACTTGATCAGCAAACTGCTAAAGTGCGGTAAAACGTGGCAATGTTGACCAATATTAGAATTTTAACATGCGCAATAACCAGCCAGTCGGTGCTGTTTGTAATCTTCCAACGACTTATGAATAAAGTTGAAAATCCAAGATTAAAATCTTGCTGGAAAAACAGAAGGAATTAATATCAGTTATTATCTCGATGAACCGCGATCCGTCAAATACGCAAGCCGAGTACATGCTCAGAGTAGCGGCAGACTGCTACTTCGATCAACTGTGACCAGTTCGGTCATCACTCAGTTCTCAATTGAACCAACGGAGACCAAAGATTCGAGGAATCGACAAACCGTTGCTAGACGTGATACCTGCTGCTGTAACTTTGAGGTAAGTGACGGTTGTCTTTAGATTTTTGGATCCTGACTTCTTGATGTGAGGCCTGAAGCAAATTATTATCATCCACCAACTGATTTTCTTCACAATCGTAGCTGTTTGCTTCAATTATATTGGTGCACATCACCAAGATTTATTTATTTGGAAGAACAACTTGTTATCTGTTAGCTTTAGTTAAAGTAGAGTCGAAAGGAACACTGATGTTTCCCATAAATATCTCACAAGGTGCAGCCATATACCTGATATATACTAGCAGCAGCAAAGCCCTTTACTCTTTAGCGGAAAGTATTTTAAAACTCAAAATTTTTAGTTTTGGCTAGGCCTTACAGTTCAATTAGCAGATGGTTCGAGATATTCAGCAACAGAGAACTGATCGAGACGCCTTTTAGAATCGTGAATTAGAATAGTTCGAGAGCTAAGAATAAAAAAGCAAGCAATGAAGAACTAGCTGCGTGTGAAGTCTGTGAAGTAGTTGAATTATATTTGTATGTGTACCTTTCTGACCTCTCTATGTTTACAACTTGTTTATACAGCTACGTGCTCTCATGGCAGTATCATGCGCAGGTTTTCACTACGGCCATTCGATTATTCCGCCTATTTACTCTCAACATATGAACTGGTTATAAATTTAGTTGTTTTTTATTACTGTATTTGTGTTTGGGAGTTTTAAATGTAAACTTAGGTCGCTTTCTATTTGTCCGGTCTGTCCGGTCCGACCAGTCAGTTCTTAAATGGAGCGCACGAGTTCTCAGAACTGGTTCTGGCCAGAATGACCCTGCTCATGGATCAGAGCCTCTCAGTTTTCCCGCTCCGGTCGGCAAAAGCACGGCTGTTTGGCGAGGTTGTGGCGGGAAGAAATATCCGCCATCTTTGTCATTATGCAGCCGGAGAGGAGCGCTCGAGAGTTCCCGCATCTTGTCTGTGATTGGCCAGCTATGTTCGCTACTTATCATCTGTAAGTTACGTTAGACCCGGCAGGTAGTAGCTGTAGTAGCTGTAGTGGGTAGACCGTATAATTGCCGATTTGGTTTGGAATATGGAATACATTTTTCCTGGAAAAAAGCTATGGTTTGTGCTGAGAGTTGGAGAGGCTAGTCTAAACTAGAGTGGAAGGGAGGAGGGGGCACATCTTCATCAAAAGTATTCGGGTGAGTACTCCCGGGGGTTTACACATCGATAGTCCCGTACGACGCTGTTTTAGAAAATCAATGTAAAAAATCTGGTATTTTTTTTATCTGTTAACTTGAATTTATTTTGTTTTTTTCCCGAAAACAAACAGACAACTTAACAAAACAAAACAAGCCACTTAGCTTGTGCATGTGATAAGCAACTTGGGAGGCATTTGAAAGCGAATTATGGCTATGGATATCAATGTTGTCATCGGCGTGTGTTCAACTCTCATGTCCCTGTTCGTGGTGTTGTGGTGTGTGGCACTGTGGTACTGTCGGGGCCCCTGTCAGGGTGAGCGAGACTCAAAGATGGCTCCCCAGGATTCTGTGCGCGAAAACCCTGGAAACGCAGTAAAATTGGAGGATATGAAGAAAGACAACGCGGACAGTTCACAGGTTCATGTTGTTGATACTGGATCCATAACGCACATTGGCCCAGCATGAACCGGCCGAACTTCCTAGTCCGGAACGGAACATGTTTGACATGTTTACTATCGTCTGTTAAATCAGAAAAGACTAAACAGTAAACTTAAATCCAAACAATTGTTTAAAAAAGAATTTACCAAATTAACACTTTACAGTTACGAGGCAACAACATTTGTTCCTTTAGGCATGTATGTTTCTTGAGGTGTGGTTCGTATTGGCGTTGAGGGTTCATCTTCTTCTGAGTAGTACAAGTGTTGATGTAATCCCGTTTAGCACAATATTTACACTTTCACAGCCAAATTAAATACAGACAAAGGTCCGTTTGTGACGTCGTCAGTTTGACGTCACAGAGATTGTTGTGTCAGCATGTGGATAACCTTTGCAAATAACAGTTATATCCCACTGACGTCAATTGGCTCAAAAAGCCGTCAAAATTTTGGTGAAAAATCATTGGAAAACAAAGCAACTTTTCTTTCTGGCTCAGTTGCCCGTTTCCTGAAGAAGCTATATCACGATCATTTACACCGATCGACAGTAACAGACAAAGAAAAAATGTGAAAAACCCCAAACAGAAAAAGGCCAAAGGGCGAGTGGGCAAGGTGGAAAATAGAGGCTTCCAGAATGTCTTTGCATAATCAAGTGCCGAATGTTTAGGTGTCTCACTAAGACCGAACAAAAAAAAAATTGCTGGCTAGCATCCTCGCCCGACTATCAATAAAGATCCCGGCCATAGCCAAATTTCATTTTTATTTTCAAACTTTTTATCTTTTATAAAGTGACCCTAACGATTTCAAGCGTTTATAGAAATGCCAAAATGTAATGAGTTTACTCTAGTTCTTGTCATTTTTTTTTACTCAGTTAAAAAACTCTTTGCTTTAAAAAAATATCTTCGTCAGTTTTTCTTATGAAAATTTATTCCAGTTCAAGATGTCAGGTCCGTGCATGATGATCACTGCCCTACTTATTTCGCATTCAATTCTTAAACAAAAGCATCAACATAAGTCATTAAAGAATGTGATATTTTTATTACCGACCTACCGCCGAAGCACTAAAGATAAAAGAATAGCCGACCGTCCGACCATAAATAGTTTGGAAAACGGATTCTAACCAACCATTTTTTATCTGGCCAAACATTGTAGTTTCCTTGAACTGCCTAAAGGACGTCAGCTTGAGATGCGAAAAATCAATTTGACTATCAAATCGCTGTTTTCTGACAAAGCATGGCGGTGAAAGGGTTAAGGGTGCTAGTGTTCACTATTGGCATCAATATGTACTTCAGACAGTTAGACAGTCTAAAGCAGAACAAACAACTGGTTTCTAAGGCAAAATAAAATTACTTTATGCAAAATGTCTTTATACTGGTAGCTTTCTAGATTGAGCAATAGGTTTGGGTTGTCTGCCGGTTCACAGGAAAAAGTTGGGCGTGGTTGATGAATTCATCACTTTCTACACATGGAACCTGAACTCCAGAGCTTTATAGCTCAATAACGTGTATTATATATATTTCCGTCTACATTGCTATTTTAAACTTAACAGTATTTAATCGCGAAAAATTGCGTCATATACTATTGTCAACCTAATGTTTTGATTTTGTGTTGTGAGTTTTGTCTTGGAGTTGCGTGCTTTGTTTTGTGTTGTGTTGTGTTGTGTTGTGTTGTGTTGTGCTGTGCTGTGTTGTGTTGTGTTGTGTTGTGTTGTGTTGCGGGTTTTGTTTTTGTGATGTGAATTTTGTTTGGTGTTGCGTGTTTTGTTTTGTTTTGTTTTGTGTTGTGTTGCGAGTTTTGTTTTTGTTTGCGGGGTTTTGTTTTCATGTTGTGAGTTTTGTTTTTGTATTATCAAGTATACTGAAAGAGTATTTGATTAGAAAATATACGTACAAATATGTTTTGTTTTTGTGTTGTGAGCTTTGTTTTGTGTTGTGAGTTTTGTTTTTGTTTTTTTGAGATTTGTTTTTGTGTTTGTGTTGTGGGTTTTGTTTTTGTGCTGTGAGTTTTTTTTTCGTGTTTTGTCCATATCGGCCACCGTAAAATCTGGTGTACTCCACAGCTTAACTTGTCAGTACAACCCGCTGAATTTTTTTTATTTTTCTAGTTGCATGAACTTGGGGTTCCAAGGTTAGTAAAGAATACTTGAAAACAAAATTTATCAGCTTATTGCTCACGCCGGTTGGTATCGTGCATATCGAAGTTTGTGGTGTTTCATTCTTGTAAGTTTTAATCGAGTTTGAATGCCTATTTATGCTTTTTCTGTAAGGCGTCCTTGATCGCCAGAAGGAAGTAGTACCGTGTACCAAGTACGAGCATGTACTGGGGAAGGGAAAACGAGTCGCGTACGCGTCAGTCGTAAATTCCCGCCGAAATGGTCATGCAAACCGAGCGACAAGCCAGCTCGATGGCGTTTCACTCTTGCACAAGCATGAGATAAAGAAAAATGTCATATGGTGCATAACTGAGCTATCTGATTGGACAAACTCGGGACAACGCCCACTTTGATCCTACCCATCGTTTTTTTCTTCTTATTATTTGAATTTGAAACAAGACACAGCAGAGGTTTGAGAAACTTTATTATTCTAATAAGATCATTTTCGTTGGCTACAAATCACAATTATCCTACAGCCCGTGGATTAATACCGAGAAACACATGACTGTGAAGATGATGACAAAACACCTAATTGAAATTCATTTAAGCCAGTTGCCTTGCTGACAAACGGAAGATCATATCCTTCACAAGCTATTGAGAAAAAGGAAACTGGGAAAGGTATTTTAAAACAAGAAGAACAAAACAAAGAGATGTCAGGATATCTTGTTTCTGCACAAAAAACTGTAACTTTTATTATCTATATCGTGAGAATATTAACAATGTGTTGTTTTCCTTAATCTTTTCGTAGAGAATACATTGCGCAGAAGGGAGGAAAGTTAAATTTCACACATTTTAGGTATCCTATTAACGATCTGATTTGTATTTTATTTCAATAGCATTCAATTTTATGTACAGCTTTAAACCTTGCTGATGTAGTCAATGTCATTGAATCACATTACTTCCTAGTTCACTGAGGAAATGGATATCTCTACTGAATAAAACGGCAAAATCCGGCTTCTTATATTTTTGGTAACATATTGAAGAACACCACAAACTGAGCGTCTGCTCTTGATTAATACTTAAGAGTACTTGAGTACATCGCCGGCTAATACAAATACACCGTTTTCTTGTTATAAACGGAGTCATCAAGTTATATTTTAAACGTCTTTTGTGTGCAGTTTTCTTATAACTATTATTATGTTACACAAAAATACGAGCACAGAGCCGACTAAACTAAAACCATTGATAGGAACGTTTGAGAAAACAACCTCGAGTACGAAAACGAATACAATATCTGTTGCTCTCCCCATGGAAGCGATGGCAGCTTGTTCAATGGTGAAGGCATAAATTAAAGACGCTTGACCAGCAAATGAAAAACCCATAGCAAGTAAAGCGTACCAGTTGTCTTGAGTTCCGCAGTCTGGGAACTTCAATCCTTGGGGAGATATTCCACCAAAAAGGCCAAAAACAATACAGCTGATTCCGTAATGGCAAACGAAAGTGAGAGGGGGTGTTGCTTCAGAACTCTTCCTCACCAGGATGTAAGAGAGCGCCATTACAAACGAGCCGGCAAATGAAACTGCGTATGAAATATTTTTTAATGTGACATTAGTACTTGTTATTGATTGTTCGGTGGGAAAGAGGAAGGATGGCCGTGTCACAAGCACTACACCGGCCAAACTTAGTGCAAGGGCCAGTGAATCTTTATTGCTCCATTTTTCCCGCAGTAGGAAATATGCAAGAATGGCTGTCCACACGAGGTTTATCAACAAGAGGGTTGTTGCATCAGCAAGTGATATATGTTCAAAGGAAAAATATAATCTATAAATTACACTACAAGCCAAAATTGCTCGGCCATAAACCAAGCCCGTTTCTCTCAATGTGGTTGGAATGATTGGCTGGAAAAAGTAAATCATGATCAGAAGACTACAAGAAAGTAGACCAAGACCGCGAATTGCCAAAAGTTCGTAGAAAGGTAAACTTTTTGCACGTTTTACCATCAGAGAAGTGCAGGCAATGAAAAAGCCAGCTGCCACTGACATTACTATTCCGAAATCTGAACGACAACGTTTTGGGTTTCCATTCGTTATTCCATCACCATTAAGGTCACCATAATCATCTTTATCATCCTCATCAACAAAGTCATCATCAGTTGGTACGTCTCGTGAATGAAGTTCGTTGTCTTCGTTTCTTTTACTTGCTAATGCTGGTTCTTTTCCCTGATGTTTTCTTTCATCATCATCCTCTATTTTTACAGAGTGTGCGTTCGAATTTCTGCTGAGCACTTGCGCAACTTTTGCAAAAGTATCATACCCACACTCAACTTGTATCGCCCAGTAGCTATAGGCTAGCCCTGTTGAGTATTAATACAACTAACAGCAAAATCGGTTTCAGGAAGAATGGTGTTGCTGTTAAGATGAAACGAGGTGGAATCAGATAACGAAACGTAAAATTTAATACAACATAATAACAACGCAACGCAACGCAATGCAACACAACGCAACACAACCCAATCGACACAACACAACACAACACCACACCACACCACATGCACAATACAATACAATACAATACAATACAATACAATACAATACAATACAATACAATACAATACAATACAATACAATAC
>JAOEHT020043668.1:0-22784 GCA_025448195.2 Parazoanthus atlanticus | reverse complement strand
ATATAAACCCTATCGTCATCAGAAAACGTCCCAGTTGCATTAGTTTGGTTACTATGTTTGCATATAAAATTTCTAGTTGACTGAACCTCAGTGATCATTGAATGATAAAAACCAGCTAGAGTCAGTCGCCTAAAACTTTAAGTCGGACGTTCACTGTTACGTCTCACGTTAACGTTTAACGTTAGAATAACGTCCGACGTACAGCTTTTATACAACTGGTCCCAGCACACAGAAAACTGCTATCTCAATAATTTCCTCGCTATAGTTAGAGGAATCGAAATGCTTTTGTATTCCAGTATGCAAACCCCCTCCATCCGGTTAGACTCCTCTCGGTTATCATCCCACCCAAAACCCCTTCCATCCGGTTAGACCCCTCTCGGTTATCATCCCACCCAAAACCCCTTCCATCCGGTTAGACCCCTCTCGGTTATCATCCCACCCACAACCCCTTCCATCCTGTTAGACCACTCTCGGTTATCATCCCACCCAAAACCCCTTCCATCCGGTTAGACCCCTCTTGGTTATCATCCCACCCAAAACTCCTTCTAAATACATAAAAGCCCAGGGTTTACAAGCGGGATTTTAAGGTACCTAGCTGTGATTTCCGAGTTCAATACTTCTTTTCACAATTCGAAAAAAATGCCACTTTTCGTAATATTGAGCATTATTTTACCCATGTTGAACAAAAGCACACTTTAGTTTCGATAATCCTACAAATACGGCTAAATGGCAGGAAAAAAAATGCAGTTTGGAAGGAGAGAATTTAGACAGACAAGTCTCACCACATCCCAAGCCACAGCACCACATTCTATCAACCTAAACATGCTTGACATTATTTACTTTATTCACACCACTTTCTTAACTTTTACTTACGTTTTATCGGACTTAATTACGTAAAAATGATGAACTTAAGTTTCGATAACGAGTATTAACGAAGTTTAGTTGTCGTTTAAGTGTTTTATCATATGAGTTGTTTTTCTTTAGAGTTAGTAAGCGACGTACCACTAATACAGAGGTAACTTGGGCTGAACTTGTTTTCTGTGACTGTGTGACAGGTATGCGGTGAGAACGCAAGATGGGAGGGAGGGAGAGAGAGAGAGAGAGAGTGGATGGATTTTGTGAGAGGAACAAGAGAAAAGAACGGACCATTTGATAGTGTGTTGGGGAAGGCGGGGGAAAGGGAAATACGAAATAAGATTGTAGTCAAGGGCTGAGACCGACAACCATATTAGGTCAATTGATCAGCCCCTAACAAAATGACAGGGAGGATCTTGACATCTTAGTATGAAGATTGGATATGGATTTTAGGACCAGAGGTCGTACACTTTTTCAAGCACTGAATTCAACGAGTTTCAGGCAATGGATTCAAGGACTTTCAATGACTTTCCTCCAAAGACACTGACCTGAAGTGAAGTTGTCTAGGCGAAGAAATTACGATAAAGCGTCACTGTGAAAGAAGTACACATATGTTGTTTCTAAACTAGATATTTGCTTTTCATCATACTGCCAGTATTTACTTTCAGAGTAAGAAAAGTCACTAGAGCAACAAGATTGTAGGCTCGGCAGTGCTATTTTCAAGGACTTCCAAGGATGAAGTCTAAATTCACGGGTTTTGAAGTCCTTGAAAAACGAAAATAAAACTCAAGCACTTTCAAGGACCGTTCGTACCAACCCCCTCTCCTGATATTTTGATGCCCTGGCCAAATTTGCACTCTGAGGTTAAGACAAACAGAAGCCATTTTTCGTCATGGCTGTTTTAAGCCACCATTACTAACGTTTTCAATCCTTGTTTTGCGTCGAAAACACACAAAATTGCTATCAGTATCTACGGAGCAAGCTCCAAAAACAAGTGTTGCACTAATGTAATCCAAAAAAATGTGCCCAAAACGAGACTGCTGGCAATTTGGTCAGAATCACTGCAGAAAAACAGAACGAAAACTCCCGATAATTCTGAGAGATGAGCAAGAGCGAACTCGAAAAACAACTTTGTAGGTATAGTTTTATACTGTCGACACAAGTTCTAAGGTCTCTGCACAGAAAACGAGATGTGAGTACGATAAACAATAAAAAGGAAACACTTTGGTCCCTGAAGATAGCCAAGAGTGACTTCCGCTTGAGATCGAAAAAAGTTATTTCATAGAGCAGAAAAGCAGGAAACTTACAGTTTTTGTTTATGGCCACTGGGGCGAATTACGAAAGTGGTCTATTAAGCTAAACAACTCTCTCAAAACAACATTACCAAACTGTGGGCGACTATGACAACACACTCACCAGTGAATTTCTGCTTGTAAAGGAGGTTGATCGTTTTCCTTTGCCAATATCCTGTATCACAAGCAATACATAGTTATCTGAGGCATGTTACAACACAAACAGCCATACACTGGAGGGATCCCAAAGGGGTTAGACACCGATATCAGGGCCAGTGGAGCAGGGATGGGGGGCAGAGGAGCCAACTTTCTGAGTAACGAAAAAGACAAGTTTAGAAAGCTCTTTTGCTATGAGCAAAACAACAGAAATATGCTCAGGATGCAGGAAATGGCGTTTTACATAGTACATTTCCCCAGACCCCTAAAGGGCTCGTGCCTTTGGTGGTACTTGCAAAATGTCTTTATCATGTGGCCCCTCCAAAATCAACATTGCTCCGCCGGCTCTGGATGTACACAACATTGTGACAGCAAAAACGAGCACAGCACTCTGACAGTGATGGTATTGCGATAATAGTGTTGACAGTAACAGCGCTGTGACGAAGATGTGCGCACTAGTGTGCCAGCAGTGGCAGCTGACAGCACTGAAAGGTTGTCACCGCTATCACACTAGTGTGCACAGCAATGCTACATCACTGTTTACTGCCATCACTGCAACAGTGCTATTTATGCCACTGCTGTCACAGACTGTCAATGCCACTGCTGTTACACTACTGCCTACTTGTCACTACTGTGACAATAGCGTGAACATCATTTTGACCTTAATGTAAACCTACATGGAAGAGGGGAGAAAGGAGTGGGCAGGGCGGAAATGCAAAACTGAAAGCATATGGAAAGATAAAATTAATATACATGAAACTGAGGTGGAAAAGTTTCACCTCCTCGGGTGCATTCACACAGCCGAAATTTATTCTAACTTTTACGTGGGAAATTTCGAAAATGTGGACACGAACAAAAAAACAAGCTGCATATCCACATTAAGATTAGCACTTACGTTTTACCATTTCTATCAGTCTACTGGATCTACTGGTACACTAATCATTTAGTGAAAAAGTTTAAAAGTCTGGGCTGCCAATGCATCATTAGTTTATTGCAGATGGACAGACCACCATTCAATGAAAAAGAATTCGTCCCAAGGGCTGTAAACCTGACTTTTGAACAACTGCATTAAGAAATTGGGTCAGGAGTATTGACCCAAACATTTGTCCCAGGGCGGTGTACATGTAATTGCGGCAAAAGGTTACCTAAAAGTCAAACACACTAATGATTGGTGCATACCAAGATAGATACAATTCACAAATCACACGATCTGGCTTCATATACACTGTCCAAATATCTGTATTAAATAACATACCATGTTATCCTCAGACCCAATATAATCACTCATACTTGCTTCTGACAATGGAGCATAATCTAGAGAACGTGACATAGTGATGAGCAACGCATAAAACATATACTGCAACTGGCAGGTAAAAACGCAGCGTATAAAAAAACAATGTATGCAGTTGAAACAAACAGGAGAGCGGTTTCATTACCAATACCTGAGTCCAAGTCTGCTGTTGATGCAGGCGAGCTGGGTCGAGGCGACTCTACTCGTGAGCCAAAATAGTCATCCCGCGACGAGAATGAACCTTGAGATGAACCGGGTAGGTCTCTATTCCGCCGCGAGGATGAACGGCCTTGTTTTAGTCTCTGTATTTGAGTATTGGCAAACTGAAGGTCACACCGTAGTCTGTGAAAATATATAAAATATTATATTTAGAAAATAGATGTGATATACATGTAACACACACTTTGATTGGATGAGCACCTATTTTCACGAGCGACGTAAGGAACGAAAGCGCAAAAAAGCTCTATGTCTGTTATGTCACCAACGGGCTTGACGCAACAATACAATAATAACAATAACTTTTATTCAGTACCATTGCTGCAATAATAAACAGAAAATGAAGACACATTAACAAGTATGAGGTACTCGGCTAACTGTAATAACCTGAAGTTAGTCTAGACAGTTAGCTGATTATAGATACTATAGCAACGACAAAAGAGCAAACGCAAGGATCAAACACTTTTCCTTCTGCTTGCGTCTGCATTGTGTTTTGTTTACACGACCACATAAGCGATGACAGCTCAATGGAAGGAGAAATGGAGATGCAATAAGGAAAGAAATCTTCAGTTCTTTCCATCTCCACTTCCGTCGAGTTAACGCTTGTGTCAACCCATTTTCATGGTGACAAAAAAGTGTTAAATTTCTGCTTGCACTTCCGTTCCTTACGTTGCTCGTGAAAACCAACTACCACTGCATCCAATGCCACTTGCTTACCTTTCGCGTGCCATGTCCCTCTCCGTTATGATTCCCTGTTGCAAGTTTACATGAAATAACATTAATAAACAGGAAATTATAAAGAGGTAATTAAAAGTTATTATTTCAGAGAAAAGGAGCTATAAACCTACCAGTAATGTCGTAAGCTGTTCATTCAGTACGGATGTCGAAGAAACCAACTGTTGCTAAAATAAAAAGGAAAACAAGCACTTGGTGTTACAATGTGATAACAGTGCAGTAAAACCCAACATATAACAACCAGGTTCACTCAAAGCAGGTTATGCAATAACAATATCAGTATCAAAACCAAAAACAACACAATGATAAGTATCGCGATTCAGTAGACAATTTGCTCGGAGAGAGAGAATCAATTATACTGTAATATAGAATAGACAAATCCTAGATATAGGTACCTCTGCACTTTCCCCACACACCTTTTGACTCAGCAACTTGAAAAACAACGAACCCCCTACATGTATTTTCTCATAGTCCGAATCAAAGGACTGCAATTCTTTTCACTATAAAAATGTATCTTCAATGTACCTGCGCAGACGATACACCACAGCTATGTGCATCCCGGCCATCATCACATGGGTTCAACACGTCACTAACAGCCACAGTCAAATGATTCGCCTGTAGGATTGCTGCCAGAATGAGATCCCTGCAGTGATTTGATATTAACTGCAGTTAGCAATAAAGAAGAAATGTAAGCATTTTAGCTGCAGTATCTACAAAATAATGAGCATGCTGAAAGATGCCAAAGTGTCCAGATTGCGAATCCGTTTGCATGTTACACGTATGTACTTAAATTCATAATACAGTTTGCATAATATATCTTTAGTTATACAGTTTCTGGATTGGTTTGACCATCAATCAGAATGAAAAGTCTTCTGTTATGAGAATGACTAAATTACTAAAAGCAAGGTACTCATTGTAAGTGTACTAAGTTAGTTCTATGTCGTTTCAATAGTAAAGCATTCATTGGAAAGAAGCATAGAACATTTCCCACAACAGGAAATTACTTAAACATTTCACTTTTAGATATCTTTTTGCAATTAGCATTGTTTTTAAACTCTCTTCAGATTTACAGTCCAACAAAAACCTGGTGGCAAACCAGTTTAGGGCCTCTTCAATGGCTTGTACACGACAAATTGCAGCTGTTATTCATAGAAAACCACCAGTAACAAGTTTAAGTGATTTTCAATCTGTTCTATAGTCCAATATTCATTTATAATGTAGGTCTCCTTCATTGACAAATGACAGAAATTCATCACAGGCGCAGGTACCTTGCAAGAAGAACTGTTTGTAGAGCAAGGTGTTTAAATATTTGAAAGAGTAAATTATTTGAAAACAAAACAGTTTTTAACATGTATGTAAAAAACAGTACTCATAGTTATGTTAACTAAAGGCATTTTTTTGTCATTGATATCTGTTTGAATTTCATGCTTAGACAAATAAATAAACTCAACTAACCTAGATGCTTGTCCCTGAACTGGGACTCTAACAAACAAAGAAAAAAAAGATTTGTTATCAATTCTATCTTAGAAGTTTTGATCAGTAACTTGATTTATATATATATAAAACGTATGCTACTACAGAAACCTACTGCAGTCCCCCTATTGAAACCTCGGCAGTACTTTACTTGTCATTTGCAACCACTAGTTTACTATAATTATTTTATTAAACTGTGGCTCATGGTAGCATAGTATCAATCCATAAAATAACTCAACCCCTACCAAGGAGGGAATTGGAAATGTTGGGGTATCATAAGCCAAAGTTCTAAAAGAATCTATGGGATCAAAACACCTTTGCATAACCAAAAGGAACATGAAAAAAACAATGATACATTTTAAACAGTACAACATATTTTAAAAGACAGAAGGCTATTAATTTTTTTGAAATGTTAATATTGCTGTAAACACAATTTTTTCTACATCAAGCAACCTGTTACACTTAACCCCATTCAGCGAAGGGGCCGGGAGAGGGTGGGGGGAGGAGGGGAATGAAAGTTCCCACGCTATTTTCAAACGACCTAACAATTTTGTGACTTGCCTAGAACTGATCAGCGAACATCTTGCTATGACAATCTTAATCAACAAAAAACCACTTCAAATTAGTTTCGAAAATTTCCGACATGAAATAGATATGATAATTGTAATTGAATAAGTATTTTGATAATACTCTATGTACGTATATATTTGATGCAACTATATGGAAATCTTAATTAGTAAATAATTATTAAACCCACCTGGCTTCAGTAGGTTCACCGTTGACATGGCTCTGTAGCAGAAACAGAAACTGGGATCAAAGAGTGTTATCATAGGTTAAAAAGAGGTGAAATATCGAACAATAACATTTAACTCAAGAATATTGAATTATACACGTAATGTGAACAGTCAAACTGACAGCAAAGTAAATGTGCAAACACTAAATACAAAAATATGCTCTTACTCGTGCACATAGAACTACCATCAAGTGACACTGCACACCATTACATCATTGAACTGTTATAAACAATACATGCAGTTACTTATACCTACAAAAATAAGAAAAATCCAACAACATGCACACCGATATTAATACACAAAACACACACACATACACGCACACACACACACACACACACAACAAACAAACAAACAAACAAACAAACAAACAAACAAACGAACAAAACAAAGGCATCTAACAGGAAAGTGAATAGCTTACCTCACTTGTCGCAAAACCTGTTGTCATTGGACTTCCCTGAAGAATTATACCAAAAGTAACAAAAACTTAAAATTACAGAACGGTCCTTCACGCACTGACTACTTCTGAACAACTTCGCAAAAAATCTCATCAAATTAAGTGGATGTTATTCTATCATTTACATTATTTTATTACAAAACAGCTACAAGATACATTTTCAATATCTCACGATAACGATAAATGATTGAATGCAGTACTGGTCTTGCACATTTAAAAAAAAGGCTCATCATTGTCACAGCAAGTGCTGTATTACCTAACAACATGTTCTGTTTGTTGATATAAGCTGATGAATTGGCAAGTTTCCAAGCATTTCTATCCAGAACTTCACGAGAAAAACATCAACCTCTTGTTCTGAACACCAAAGTTTAAAATTCTAATGAAAACCGGAACACATTTACTTTTCAAGACAAACCAACTAAATACCCATTACCGACAACTGATTCAAAATTCACAGCAACCTTGGCTTTTGCGAAATGAATTTTGAACAGGAGCAAGATCCCTTCAATTATTTTGATCAAAACAATTTGCTATTGGAATAATTAACAAAAAGATATATTTTGATACAGAATTGGTTAACGTTAGTATAATAAACATCAGTCACTTACCCGAAGCTCGGCGAGAATCTTTGCTTTGTCTTCCAACACCTTCTTTAACTCTTCATCTTTCGTTCGAAGTTGTTCTGCAACCACAATGAATAATGTAGCCAACATGAACTCCCATCTGCTGAGGACTTTTCTCCAACAATGGGCGCCACAGGTGCAGTGAGAGATGTGCTCACAATCGATGGTGTTATGTGCTGTTATGTGCAAGTTAGTCTCAACGCAACATGTCCAGGTGGAAGGAATCAATATAATGCCGCTTATGTGTGAGCCAAATGCAAACGAGAACAGCCCCCCAGGGCAAACCCCGGGCATTTGACCCCAGTTGAATTACAGATGGCCAGGCATTTGACACCAGAAAACTCGTAAACAGTGCACAGTACATCATAACAAATCAAAACGGCGACCAGAAGCATTGTTTTCAGTATTATTTACAGCTCCGCAGAGTGAAGCCATTCTTTCCAGAAAACTGAAAGTGAAAATTCATATATCAAACCTGGTCAAACAGCACCAAGGCAAAGCTGATTTCATTTGCATATTTCGATTATTTAAAGATGTTGTGACCTGTCTGCCTCAGTAAACACTAATAATGAATTTCCTAGCCATCTAGTTACTAGTTGTTCAAACTTTGATGTTGCTCTTTTTGTATTTTCTGCGGACAAATGCTTGCTCGTTGTCTTAATGACAAATTAAGAAATTAGTACAGGATAATATAAAATGCCGTACAACGATTCTTGCTTTTATACAGTTGTATAAAACTGAAACTGCTTCGTTTATTGAAAAGAATGTATATATTATCCATTTGTTTAGTTTTGTTCACACAGTGTTACATGTACAGGGGGTCATGCATTTTACCATCAAGGTCACCGGCTGGAAATTTGACCTTTTTTCCAAAAAGTCAAATGCCCGGGGAATTGCCCGGGTGGGGGATGTTCACATTTGGATTTGACTCACGCATTATAAACCCATTTTTAATATATCATTTTAACAACGTTTAAAGATTTTGCACTTTCTTACTTTCTGAAAATGCCCGAGTTCAAGATTAATTAAATCAAAAGTCCTTTGATGTTTCGAATGCACACTTTAAAATATTAGAAAAGAATACCCAAATGTTGACACATGTTGACATTGCTAGATTATATAGGCGGCTAATAGGGTAAAACTGAAGTCTCCTTGCTTTCAGCGTGTGTACATGATAGGGTGTGACTGCAAACACAGGGTGTAACAAAACTATTAAGGTTGAAGTGATATGTTAAACAGTGACAATGTTATGTGTTAAATGAAGTATGCAACGTTAGCAGTGCAGGTGAACTATAACACTAATCATGCAACTGATTTAACAACTGAGAAAAGACTTCATGGCAGAACTTAAAGTTGTAGAAAAACCGAGAACACAAAAATGTTATTCAACATTTATCGCTGATAATGTATTTTTAGAAAGACAGAGCAAAACTAAATAAATGTTTTTCAAGTGTCCTAGAAAACAACTGTTTTATTAAGAAGTTCATGAGCTGCAACAACAGAAATACTTGCATATCATTAAGCAAAGCAGAAATCGGTAGCTCACTGGCTGTTACATTCCTTATGGTTGCAAAATTTATCAACTATATTGCTTTGAAGCATAACGTTGAGATATCAGTTAATCGTTAGATCCATTCACCAAGAACCACATCAATAAGAAAAACCATTTCAAATAAGCTTGATGTGTTAAGAACGACCTCTTGTCATTTGAACAAAACAGGCACTAAACATTTACACGATTATTTTAAACAGCTACCTCAAAAATTGCCTAGTCTACCTTTCCCTTAACACAGAAACGCACACAAGAATGTCAAAAATTCACAAAAAAGGAAAATTGTTGCTTAAACATCAATTACTTGTCACAACCGTGTCCAGTAGGACCTCGACTTGTCATAAGAGAAAAACTCCCATAGATATAGACTTCAGAAAACCTGAATAGCTTTGTTACACCCTGTAAACTGTCTTTGCATACCCACCAACCCACACGTGAAGTAAAGTGCAAAAAGAACAAAAAAGACAAAATTTAGATGTTCTCAATCCGATGTAGGAAAGATTCACATCATACTTCACAATCAAACTACAATGTATCTCAATAGTTTGTCTTTCACAGGAAAGTGACGATGGACGATGTTTTCAAGACCAAACACTGTAATGACCCTACGCTTCTCACAAGGATCTCAGAAAAAATAAAACCTGATACTGGAACCAGAGTAAACATGCAGAAAACATGGTCACTTAAAAGAGTATATTTAAGTATTCCATCTACATCTACTAATATGTACAGGAAATAGTTAAAAGTACATACAAGTTAGAAACTTTGTGACATTAACAATAACATTGTCAGCTCCATCCTTCACAATTTCCCAGGCAAACATATGTGAGGAAACCCTAATACTTTAAAAACATCAAAAGCAAATGATGTTACAGTGCAAGAAAGCATGTTATCACAAGTAGAACCTGATGTCGAGGAGGTTCTCTAGTAAAAATGGCAGTAAAAACATGAACTTGATTGTGTAATAAAGAAATATGTAATAGTGCAGAATGTACAACTGTGAATGCTGATAAGATTAATTAGAATAATGTCGATTTGGCCTCACTACTGTATTAAAAGGAGTAAAGCAAACGAAGCGATCTTCACAAGCGAAAACCCAACCACAAATCGACATGACAGTTTTTCAAATATTGAGCAAACACAGAAAAGTTTGATGTTTGTCTGTGTACATGTAACTGTTAATGAAAAGGTACATGTGTTCGGTAATAATAACGACAATAACAAGACAACTGCAAATGGTACTTGAGCGATCATGCAGTAAAAGACATTATTTCATCACAAGCAAGATCTTCTAATTCAGGGTTGCCACACACCACAAATCAGAATACAAAGAAATCCCTGACTTTTCCCTGACCTACATAGGCTACAGCAAATGTCCACTGACCTTACATGTAACTGCGACAGTTTGCACAAAGATTATACGGTCAACTTCACATGTTTTTCAGTTTTTTGTGTGAAAATGTTCAATATGCATTCAATAACGGCAGCTTGTGCTGACTTAGAATGTCCCTGACCCAATTCGAAATTCTCAGACCTTTCCTCGACCTTTTCACTGACCCTGGTAACCCTGTTAATCTACTGGTTATAAATTATTGCAATGTGATGACAGTTTCAACAGTCAAGTAACATTGGCACTATTTCACCAAAGCAATAAAAAATGCACGCATAACTGGCCAAAAAAACATACAACACGGCGCAATTTTCCATACAATACTGTAAAATATGTTACTAAGGTAGTGCCACAGTATAGAGTACAAAGTTCACCAACAATACGTCTTTGTAAACTACTAATAAAAATATTTTATTAATTGAACATTACAAACAGGAAATACCAGCAAGTCTGATGTCAATTTTTGAACCTCCATGCACTGCCATATTGTGCCAAACATTTACGTCAACAATTATAATTTACAGGGTGTAACACAGGTCAGGAATTAGAATATACGTGAGCTAAACACAGCAAAAACAGTCTGTAGGTTGCATTATCCATACTGTTAGTCGCACTTGGTAACAAAAATTCTTAACCCTTAAACGTTTATGGGGGAGGATTATTCGGATTTCCCCCCCCCCCCCTCCCAACCACGGTTTTCCCGACCTAAAATCTGAATCTTTGCAGCAATTAAAATGAAACTTGCAGTACCGGTAGTTCAATTAAGGACACATCATCCGACGTTAATTGGATGATATCATCAACTATAATTTACGAAAAATTAATTCTGCAAATTTAAGTTTCAGTCGCTGAAAAAATATTGATGTTTCCTATTACTTTTAAGAAAATTTGCTGCAAATTTGCTAAAAATAACATTTTCGAAAAATGCAAGGATGATGGCCAAGACGGCGGAAATGTTGTCCAATGACTGCTGCCATAGCAACAGTTCTTACTTAAAACTTCATTTCTGTCATGGAAAGTAATTAGCAAGGCCAAAGCTGCTTGCCTGCCAAATGGCCAGCTTTTATCTGTAACCATTTCGAAAATCATGTGGGGGGGGGGGGTCCAAATAACCCCCGCCCCCCCCGAAACGTTGATATTTCACCAAAAGGCCCAATCCGGCGTTTAAGGGTTAATAAACTCATGATCCAAAAAACTGACACAAAAGTAGGATTTTCCTGCTTTAAAAGGAAATAATTTTAAAATAGAAACCCCTTGCCGTTGAAGATTGAGCTATAAGCAGCAAACTGAATGCTTGTACATTCAAGGAATAGCGCTATATAAATGTATTAATATTATTCTATAAAATATTAAATGAAAGCATAAATATAAATGAACCAAATTTATTCCAAAAAAGGCAATCTGTTTGTTGAATACTACTACCAAAATGACATTTAAAAAAATAAGAAAATAAATGTAAGTCCTTCTACAGTTTCTGACTATTGACAGCACGCCAAGTCATAAATCCTAGTTTCAAAAAAACCCAATTCAGTAGAAAGGTTCATGCCACGAGGGTAAAGGAAACTCTTTTATTTTAATATCTTTTAGTGGCCAACAGAAAGTAATTTAAACAACAACCAACTTTTAAGTACCCTGGATAACAGAGGTAAGCTCTTGTGCCATATCCCTGGACACACCAAAGGGCAATCACCGCCTTCTGGTTCACACTTTTTTCGGCCTTCTGCGCGTCCAAAGATGTGGTGCTAGAACTAACGTCTGGCACCAACAGTAACATTTAAGAATCACACTTCGAAGAATGGAACTGATCTAGTCGAATGCCTTGTAGGCCTTTTAGTTCAATAGAACCCATTCTGACCTTAACTCTTGCCTTTCCATTTTCAGAGTTTGGAAATAAATGATAAAAATAGGCTATTGATTCTGTGAAAAATAATACTATGAAATCACAAGTTAAATCGGAAATGATAAATGGAAGGTGCCTAAAAAAGCAAAAAAAAAACTGGACAGATTCTTGCAGTTTCTGAAATAAATACAATCTAGAAAAGGAAGAAAGTAACTTTTAAAGAAAGATAATTATTCTATTTTTCTTTCCATTATCTAATATGTTTTGTAGTTTGTGTGTTAACACATATTACATAATTTAGTAAACAGAAAGTAAAAAAAATATGGTTAACTAATGAGATTAATGAGATTACATTCTGTGTTAATATTGCAAATGACCACTTGGCACGAAAGTACTGATTTTAAAAATATACAACTTCGAATAATTCATAATGGCAGCTGACAAAACCAATAAATTTTCCTGCATATCTATCTTTACAATTTCATTTTAAATACCTCAATACGTTAAATATATTCGTGCACCTAAGCTCACAGCTTTAATTGATAATTTACATCATTTTTTTCCGTTTTCATATTTGAAATTATGCCAACTTCAATAGCTCTCAAAACACTCACCACCGCACCAAAAAGAAAAAAATAAATGGTGATGTGTCAGTAGATGCTACATATTAAATGAAATCCTCCTTAAATCTTAATCCAATACAAAATATTGGTTCCAAATATGAAGAACAAAATTAAGGAAAAATGTCTGTTTAAATTTAGGTATCGAATATTATTGCCAGGATAGCTTTAATGAAAAGACTGGTGCACAAGCTTTAATTAAATAAGAATCAGATTTGGGGAAAAACTAACTATTTCCAGAATTTTTTTGTTGATATTTGCAAAGATCCAGTATTCTATGTTATTTGGTAAAGAATGTCACTTTTAGTGTGCAGATTACAACATACTGCGGATGTCCAACAACTGCCAGACGAATGTCGAGTGAAAACCAATGGGCTTTGGATTATGGGTTAATGATTCGCAATTGGTCATCTACAAGTCTGTAGTATACAAATCTGGAGCAACAACTGCAGTAAACAAGTCTCCTGAAATCTTACCAAGAAGACTGACAGACGAACGCGTTGAGTTGCTACTACCAGTGTCTTCTTGGTCATCGGTTGTTCCACCAAAACTGTTCCTAATCTTGAGCGTATCTGTCGATGCCGAGGATGTAGTTGAGGAGGAAGATTCTGAAAATACACCGAGGTTTTCCCTTGTTGGAGACCTTTCATCAACACTCACTTCATTTGTTAGGTCCGAGATGTTGTGCACAATACTTGGCGGTGGAGGAGGAAGCCTGTCTTCTGTCTACAAATGGAACAGCAAACGCCATTTAAATAACACAGTAGTTAACCTTTTCACCCCCACCAAGTTTATCAACATCTAACTTGTTACAGCAGGGCCGATGGAGCAATGCTCATTTGGTGGGGGTGGGGGCACATGATAGAGTGACTTTGCGAGCGGCAAAGGCACAAGCTTTTTGGGGGGTGCAGGGGCATGCTTCCCAGGAAATTTTGAAAAGTGGTGCTGTGTAGAACGCCCTTTCCTGCATCCTGAGCATACAGTATTTCTGTTGTATTTTTCTCAAAACCAAACCAAAATTAATCATGCCCTCCCTGCTCCGCCTACCCTGCACAGTGTAAGTATAAAATAAGTTTGTTGCTTTTGAGAATATAGGAACGGATCATCCAGTACAACTCTCTATGCTGAAATGGGAAAATTTCCCAACTTCTTAGTAGAAAATGTATGAAGACAAGTAAAGAGAACTTAGTAATTACCATTTGACACTTTTAAGACAGAAGGGTTAAATAATTACTCATAAAACAATGCCGGTGTAATCAATGAAATATGTCCTATCAACATGGTGAATAAGATTGCCGTTGGAAGGTGTTGCCAAAAAACGAATAAATCAGCTGTTTAGCATAATTATGTTGGTAGGTTCTGAATAAAAGATTTGACAGTTTTTGTATTATTTCTAGTGAGAAACTAGTTCCTTGATGACATGAATGGAAATATATAGTAATGGATCGCGCAGTTGTTAAATGGCTAAAAGAATGTTTTTAGTTTTCCAAAACAATACCAGCTACATCATGTCAGAAATTACATTCGTATTGCTGTACCTCTGTCTCTGTTTCTGTCTCTGTCTCAGCATCTGGCTCAAGAATGGGAGGTGGAGGCGGCAGTGGTAGCTCGGCTTCCTGTTCTGCTTCTGTGTCTGGTTCAACTTCAGTTTCTGTCTCTAAATCTAGATCCGTTTCCACTTCCGGTTCAGGGAATGACACAGGTTTCGTCTCTGGTGCCTGATCTAGATCATCAGCTCGAACTTGCACTTCTTGATGAACTTCATCTAACATTTCTAGAACCCGTTTTTTGTTGTATTCTTCCTCCTTCAAACCAAACAAACAGAAGAGTAATTGTACTGGTCTGCATACAAAATGTAAGCGTTGAAGGGCAAATTGTTACTGCAATGAAGACATATAGACAATATCCTTCAGATTCAAAGAAGATGCGTGTGAAGATGTTCTATACACAGTTTTAATATTGAATTCTTTTAAACCTAGTCACTCTGCGATGATATTTTAGAAACTCTGTGACCTAAGAACCAGAAATGTCCTGAAAATTGATGGATATGAGGGGGGTTGAAAAGAATTAACAAAACATTTTACTTCGTTCACATGCAGACTTGATTTTCCATGATTCTTCACGTTTTCCATGCCTTGATTTAAATAAAATAAATTCTGACTTTCCAGACTTTTCATAACCCATATGAAACCTGGCTATCTTTCATTTTCCAACAGCCTATAGTAGAACATAGTGATATACTTCTGTTCTAAAATGAGAAGCTTTCAATAACTAAAACTCAAGTAACACCAACTTCATACTCCAATACACGTTAATACAAGATCTACCCAGCCTTTCTTCGTATATTATATTATCCCTTAAATCTGCAAATTAGAATATTACCATATATATTTAACAAGCTGCAATATCCTTATTTAATTTTTAATTCAAGAACACTGCAAAAAAAAACTAACCAATGTAAATCCAACAATGATAAATAAATAAAAATTTAAAAACAAACAAACTTCATACCCTGCAAGCTTCTGTACAAGCTACACACTTCTACAATATAAAAACAGCTGTACTGCGATGACTGCGGAAAAACAGAGCCAATGTTCAACTCTGTTGGAATTGGAGTGGAAATAGAGGCCAAAACCATACCGTGAAGTGCTTATGATCCTCTTCAAACTCCCTCACTTCTTTCTTGTTCTTTTCCTCCGAATCCAGCTTTTCTTTCTCTTCACCGGAAGACTTGTCATCCTCCTTCTCCCGATGGACCTCTGGTACCTTGGGAAGAGGAAGAAGTTCCTGAGGGCTGAAAAGTGTTGCTGGCATCGTCTTGGGTCCACCCAAGGAAACTGCTCCTCGTCTGCCCCGCTCTGAAATGAATGACCTCAGAACAGTTAATCAGCATATTCCCTCCTTCGTAATATCAAATTCTTAATCACGATCAACTTTCAACACACTGTAGCTGAAACCTGTGAACTGTAAGAATAAGTAAAAATGGATGAACTGGAACCAATGAAAAACCAGACGTTATGAAAACCAAACCAATTAAGATGAAGAATGATCTGCTCACAGATCACCAAGTTCTCGAGCTCAAGACAAGACTTACACAAAATCGACTCTAATCTTTGAATTTCTGTAACTCCGTGCGGTCTCAGATTTGAGTAGAGCCTTCTGGTATTGCAATCGCGAAACACTTAATAAGTAATAAGTATTATACAACTCACAGGTCTTTGATACTATGGCTGCATTGGAAGCTGTCAATTAAGCACTGCTGAGAGCCGGATTGAGAGTTTTTCTTCAGGACTTTTTCATCTTCTATTCTACTAAAAGTGGTAAACAGAGTTTGAAGAATGGAGGGAAAACTCTAGTATTTTAACATGACTGTGTAATGTATTTGACTGTACAAATTTCATTTTTTCAAATAATGAATTAGAACGTAAACTTTGCACGAGTACTAATTGCATCATGCTCTATCGATTTATGGAACCATTTCGTTTGAGGCTTGAAGCTGAATTTTATGCTGTGTTGTGTTAAACATCAAAATAATTATATACAAAGACATCAGCAGAAAGCTGTCTATATAAAAGCTCAACTGGTTTTGCAGCTGAGAATATCGCTGATATAAGTTTTACCTCTTCCCTTGTAGGCATCGGCTGTATCCGTGATGTACTTGAACCAACTAAAAATAAAATACAACACGTAAGAACGGCTGGGAACACGCTCTAGTGGTAACCATGTTGGAACAATATTACTGTTTTACAATAACATTTGCTAGTTTCCCCCATCAAATTGACACTGGACACTTTAATGCACCAGTCATGCATGTATAGCTTTATCTAGTATCTTTTCAAAATGAGAGATTACAATTTTTCTGTCTTCTAAAACGAAATATTACATATTTTGTGTTGTTCCGGTTGTTTACTTTAAATCATTTCTAAGATTGGAATAAACAGTGATCAAATAAGCAAAGAGTTTAACAAATGGCTGTCACATGACCTCACCAACTCTACCAAGAAATATATTGTGAATTAATTACTTAGCATGCAATTTGTGGTATCGATCAACACTAATTTAAGACTGAGAGCAACAAAAGCTAATGGCCCCTGTGGTCCACCCCACTCCGAAAAGAACGTCTACAGAACAACCAATACAAACGAACTGATGATGCCCCGATTTCTTTACCTTTAACAACTTCATGTACTCTATGGCAATGCAAAAACTGACAAGAAGCAGACAAATGTTGTAAGTCTAACACAGGTTAAACTCTAATTTATTAAGTTATATTCAGGGCATTATACAACAAAGTTACCAAAACATACACTAACAGATAACATAGAACTTGAGAAGATGTAAGCCTAACCGCACTTACGATGAAAGACTTGAAAAAAACTTCACAGCCAGCAAAATTGGACATAAATATTAACAAACAAAAACACTTCGGGTAAAGTATATTACTTGAATTCAGAGTTTTGGAATTAAAACTACATTGTAAATCATTTCAAGTTGACACCCTGAGCATAACAAGCTACACACAAATCGTACTTTGTTCTTTCCGTCACTGTTGCTGCCACCAGCTCATAGATCTGGGGTCCAAACGACGATGTGCTAACAAGGAAAAAGGCCCGTTTATCTGAAAAGATCAGAAGCCAGACAATAAAGTCAACAACTGAATCAGTGAGGTCCAGAGAAAAACTATTTCCATATCTTGTACATGCTTTTCAGCAACACTTCAGAAAAGAACTTCGATCAGTAATTTTCTGGCATTACAGTACACTAAATAATGTTTTATTCCCAAGGCCATGGGTGTGATCCATTAGCAGTATTCCAGAAAAGGAATATCGAAACTATGATCCCTTCAATCAAGCAGTATGTCTTCTTTCGAAATAGACAAAACACGTTTCATGTTTTAAGCTCATCGTAGGACAATTTGTTTGTTTGGTTCTTTTTGAGGGTATTTAGAAATCTTCCTGAACGTTTTCCTATTCCAGAATAGTTCCAAACGAACGCACCCCAAGTATATGGTCTACTGTTTTCCCAGTGGGCGATGTATGAATGAATGCTGTCAAAAAGATATAAAATCTGCAAAATTGAGTGATCCTTTACCTGTCGCCACATTTCTTGTCAGAAGTGTGTTGAGTTTGATAATTGGACTATGAGTCGTCTGCAGAAATCGGAGATAAAACATTCATTAGATATTTGCACAGGAAATGTTAATCTGAAAGCAAAAAAACTTATTCAACACAATTGCCGAGACAGAAATTCCATTTTGAAATAAAATATCTCGTACATAAATGTATTAAATTCATGATTTTGGTTGGACTTTAAACGTGGATAACAGCTCTACATGTAGGTACCTTGCCATCCTGATAACCTGTCTGAACAGTTGTGCTCTGACACTTGAGAACAAACTTGTCATCCTGTTTTTGTAACAACACCAACAAATCCTCGAGCAAAAGCACATGCAAGTCTGCAGGAAACAAATCGGAATACTCTTGTTACCTACAAACTCTATCAGTCAGTGTTAGTGACAATACAAAAAGAACCTTGAGCATATACTTGACGTGAACATAACCAGAAACGAGATGCCACATGTAGCATGAGTCTAAGCAACTGGTAAAAACTTGCATACTGACAAAAGCGAGGAGGCGACGCCCTTGGGAGGGCTTTTTATCCAGTCATTTATGTTGACACACATCAATTGTCTTTCAAGCATTTATGTGTATGACAATGTAAAACCTCGTCCACAGGCAACCGGGAGCTTATTTTCGGCTTTCTCCGGCAAGAAAATTGACTTATTTAAAGAGAGCTTGCTGGAAAAAGCCGGAGAGAGTTTCTTAGGCAATGTACTAGGTAAGACATTGTGTTTAAAAGTATAATACTTGATGTATTTGTAATTTGGAAGTGAAAGAATAACGGCTTTAGTTTGTGAGAAGACCTTTACTCTTAAAGCCTTTACATATTTTCACCATTACTGGTACAATCTAAACAATATCAGGTGAACGCGAGTAACCTGCTATTGATAAACTGGATTTTTATTTTATCTACTGATTTAACTATTAACGCTTACATACTAACACTTGCGCAAAGTATTGCTGTTTTATCTTCAAATGTTTGATTATAGTAAAACTTGACGAAAACATTGAGGGACTAATACATATTGGCTTCAAACTGGTGATTTCCAGAACAAGTGTGATAATTACCTATCGATTTTGTTCTGCTTATTCTCCACGTAAGTGGTCCATCATTTATTAGTTTCTTCTTTGTTAAGTCCAGGTTCTGTTTACAAATAAAAATGTCAGTAACAACGAAGAGATTGACTGAAAAGCAAATAACTATTATGAACTGTTAATAAAGACTCCACAACAGGGGCGTTCCTGGCATTTTTCAGCTTTAAGCCTGCCACCGGAATGGAACCTGCAACCGGTACAAGACCCGGGTTTTACAAGCCATAAAAGTAACTTTAGTTGGATCTTTAAGCTACAATCAAGCAAATGTTGAATTTCTCTACTTCTATATATTAATATGATTAACGCAAAGACAAAGCTGTGTTAGAGTGGCAAACATTTTAGGATTATGAAAACACAAAGAAAACGTTATGAATTTTTTATGGCCGTTCGTAAAAATAAATCCCCCAAAATCCGTTTAGCCGTGCTTGACTGGCTTACAGTCAGTTACGCCCCTGCACATGGTTTGATCAGTTGAAAAACAAATGCAGGACTTCGGGTATTTCGACCCAAAATGCCTGTCTCAAACACTGACGTACAAATAATAATAATAATAATAATAACAATAACAACATTAACTATTTCTATGATGCATTTTGCAAAGCCTCAATGCGTTTACAACCTTAACCAAAACACTAGATAAAAATTGAAATAATAAAAATCAACAAATATGCAATGAAATCATATTGTGCATACTCCGTCTTCCAGTAACTTGGCAAAGTATTAGTCACCGGTGGTATGACATGTAACCAAGGTTAACCATTTGTTGGAATCCCAAAGATCTTGACAAAATATCGCATTCTTTAAAAACGTTTTAACATGACATGCAAGTGTATCTTTGGATCACAAATAAACAAATTGACAACAAATTTATTTATTAATTTAAGGTTTTGTTGACACCCAAACAATCATATTAAAATTTTACAAAATTTAGTTGTTTTTTTTACTTTAAACTCTCTTGATGCAATTTAATGATGGAATGATATGTAAAATTTGACCAAAACTCTTGCACAAAACTGTAAGTTGAAAAGGAGTAATGAATATGTTATGTCAAATAAATCAGCTGATGATTGGTTTCCTTTCTGTTTTTATATGCCCAAATCATGGGTACAACATCCTTTGCACATGTCTTTAGTTTCACACAGTTGAAAACTATCGATATCACAAGCTAGCAAGAGTAGTGATCATTCTAAACTACTTTTAGCTTACATAAAAGTTCAGTTATCTATGTTGGACTAGAGCAAGTTAATTTTTATTTTTTCGATTGACTTGATGAAACAAAAACAAAAATAAAGTCCAAAGGATGACAGAAATACAATCTGGACCTTTACGTTATCAAAACTATTTGGAACCCTCCAAGGTTTTAACTATTGTCCTGCTATATTTTTAAACATCAGACTTTTCGAATTACAAGAATTTTGAAAACATATTACTCGTTTTCAAAGAGAATAGTAGTGCTACATTCACAATTAAGTTTGCTTAGGAACAAATATAAAAAATCATTGCTTTTTGCCACAGCAATTCGCCTAAAGAAACCTTGGAAATTCAAAGATGTTTCAACAGAATTCAAAGATTTTTGCTAAAATCCAAGGACTTTTTAAGGCCAAACCGTATATTTTCAAATTCAAGGACTTTTGAGGATCTTGTACGTTTTCAAGCACTATTCAGTTTCCATTAAAACCCTGTGAATGGGCAATCTTGTGATAACAAAATCATCTTTAGCACGACAATGTTTTTAAATTAAATTCTACTTTACCTGACGCCCTAGAATAAAAAAAAAGGTTTCTCATGTATCCCAAGGACGCACTTAAGTTTTCTCAGGTCGATGAAATAAGGATATACACGTCAGGGTTTTGACGGAAACACAGAAGTCTTTGCGAAAAAATAAAAACAAATTTAAAAAACAAAAACGACAAACAACAACAACAACAATAAAACTACCTTTGCTTCTTCGCCTAGCTTGCTACTTCCACTTTCCATTTGTCTTCTATCAATTTTCTTTTGGAAATCTATAAGTCTTTGTTGATTTTCACATTCCTTGACACTTTGGTTGACATGTGCTAAAACATCCTGCAATTTTATAGAAACATTAATTTGAATAGAACTGACCCTTAATTAATACTCCAAGTGACTGAATAACTTGACAAGGCATCATGATAATTTTACCTTAAAAGAGCAGGTGGGACAACAAGTGACAATTGGATAACCTATTACTCATTTCACTCTCGCGGAAACCAACTAGCAACATAGGTGGATCAAAACTGATGTTGAAATACAACACCACATAATATCGTCCCAACATGGCTTAAAAATGTTGGGTCAATATTGGATCAAATGTTGGTACCATTGAACATACCTTATCCAACACCACATAACATTGTCCCAACATGGCTCAAACAATGTTGGGACCATTTCAACGGCACCACAGCAAAAACAATTCTTGAAAAGTATCAAAAGTGTTAGGCTGAAGATGATTAACGAAACACATGAAACGCACCTTTGTGCAAGCAATAGCTCTTTCATTGCTTTTGTAATCAGCATGTGAACTTGGCGTGTTCTTTTGTACAGCTTCTAATAACATTGGGTACTTGGTTAATCTTTGGTAACTTGACGACATAATAGCTTGTAATGTTAGCCTTCTGCATAATTGATTGCTTTCGCAGTGCTGTTGCAAGATAAAAAGAAATAAATCAAGTATTTAGACAGTACAACTTGTAACGTTTTTACAATTGAGCAGATGTTAGTGTACTTAATAAGTACTTCTACGATAAAAGATGCGAATATTCTTACTTGAATGAACTGTGCTATCTTGGGATCTTTTCTTTCCTTTTGCTGCAAGATTGATACACAACAAAATGATGATTAGAATCTTTGTGTTAAGAAGCTGTCTAAGTTAATATTATTATTGTCTTAACAGCCACATATTAGCATCTTAACAGAGATTTAGGACTTATAACTTTATTGTATTGCACTGCACCGTATTGCATTGTGCTGTATGGTATGGTATTGTGCTGTACCATGCACAGCTGTAACTAACCATTGCAGAGTGTCCAACCATCCCGATCCCGATTTTACTTGCAAATCCCGAATCCCAATTCGTGCACGGTCGGGACAGGAAAATCCCGATTTTGAAGATTTGCACTCACAAACAAGGAGCCAAGGAAGTTATTTTTGTCCATTCGTTAAATTTGTATATGTAACAGGACTACATGCTGTCCAATTTGGAAATAATTGGATGAAAAAAATTCCGAGGACAGCCAAAATTGGACGAGGCCGCA